>JAFFZH010000006.1:0-12390 GCA_018420115.1 Euura saliciscinereae
AGCGTTACTTTTTACGTATTTTGAACCGATTTAGAGGGTGGAAAGGGTAAGATTAATTTTGACCCCAAATAACGACCTCACTGATATGTATATATTCTAGTGCAATTCAACCTAATTCGAATATTTGTATATTCGTAGATTTTTCGTATCATATTTCATTTTTATTAAAAATAATTGAATAGATCAAAATATACAATTAGTTTCCATTCAAGTACATAGATATATTGGCAATATAGTTGCCACACAGTATTGCCCGTATATTGCACGAATAGTGACTATTGTGCCTTAGCAGTAGTGTACCCACGTATAGGAAATATAATCGCTATATATTGCCAATATTTGTGCAATTGCGATTTCCCATATATGCCCCCCATATTGGCGACACGACATTCTTCTACGCGGGATTTGCCGTCCGTATTTTTATAAAAAAAACTTACCAAATCTCAAACTTTTGGAAATTTCAAAGCACTCCGGATCAAGAATTGAACTTTTGAATTATGCAGAGAACAAAATAACAAACAAAGACAACACACTTTTGAATTAAATTTATTAAAGAATTCCTGAATTAGCAGGAATAACTTTCTTTTTTTTCAAATTCGAAACTGTCAGATCTCGATGTTTGGACTAGATATTCGAATGTATGAGAAATTCGAAGAATCGCAAGCTAAGGAATTTTCGGTATTTATGATCTCGAACTTGTGAAACTTGACGTTTTGAACCAGATTTTCGAAAATGTCTCCTTGTCCCAAAATTTGCATTAATCTTTGAGAAATTGTGGTGTCTGCGAATTCGAAGATTTATTATGTAGAGGGGGTATTCCAGTCATTGACGCCCAAGAATTGAATCAACATTTTTGATTTTTTCAAATGATTTCATGCGAGGTAGGTCTACGTCACATGACCGTCCGTGATTTTTTTCAAAATTTCAGCTTCGACCGTTCATTCAAAGAGATCAGTGTCATTCAAACAAATGATGAAACAAACGCCCATTACATTACATCCTTCTATCCTCTCCAAACAAAACACCGGTATTCTACAAGCAAGAACTCGATTTTTGAGACCCACTAGATCGTGCGGGATTATTGCTATAATTTTGCTATAATATTGCTATAATTTTACCTACAATCATAATTGAAATAGTATATTGTGCATCAAGTGCGGGAAGTTGGCGATTCCGGACGAGTGTGAGGTATGCCGGACGAGCCGAAGGCGAGTGTCCGGCATTCACACGAGTTAGGAATCGCCAACCCGCACGAGATTCACATCCTGTTTTTTGTAAAACCTCATATGGAAATGTTTGACTTCGTGGACTGTGGAGAATGTGCGAGACGGCCGGTAAGGGAATCAGCCATCTCCCGCACCCTCTACAGTGCGCGAAGTCGAACTTCCCATGCAGGTGTTACGGAAAACTATTTTTCGTAACACCTGCATGGGAAGTTCGGCTTCGCGCACTGCAGAGGGTGCGGGAGATGGCCGATTCCCTTTCCGGCCGAGAGCAGTGCACTGTCCTCGGTCGGTAAGAGGATCAGCCGTCTCGCACATTCTCCACAGTCCGCGATGTCAGACATTTCCATATTAGGTTTTACCAAAACCAGGATGTGAATCTCGTGCGGGTTGGCGATTCCTAACTCGTGTGAATGCCGGACACTCGCCTTCGGCTCGTCCGGAATCGCCAACTTCCCGCACTTGATGCACAATACACTGTTCCAGTGCCTATAAATATTCGTGCTGGGCATCAGAGTCTAGATTGGGAGTATTCCTGATTGAAAACATTATACCCCTGGTGCAAAAACCTCTTGCCACATATATATTAATGTGTTGGATAAGTTTTGCAAACGACCACTCCCATCTTCTACACCCATTTCATTTCTCACCACTTGCATCTTCACCGTTCACATCTATATTCATCTTCATTATGTCAACTTATATATTTTAGTATAGCTGAATCTTTGTAATTCTTTGTACTATGTCGATTGCCTAATGGCCTTTGCACTTCAATTTCCATTCAACTGAATTCTTCGGGCAATAAGCTTTCTGCAAGTAGTTGAAATTTCGAATTCAATTTTCATCTTCATATTCATCCGTTTATATTTATCAACATTATTCTTTGCCAGGCATCTACTTGGCAGTAGCGTCCTATTTCATTGCTCTTCCAGACCAAATAATTTTTGCAGGCAAAGATTTTTATAGAGATATTTTTGTAATTGGTTTAGATACTATTGTGGATGTTCACTACCACCACATAAATAAACTTGTCGAGAGGTTTTTGCACCAGGGATATGATATTTTCAATCAGGAATACCCATCAAGAATCTAATGCGTAACACGAATATTTGTGAGTACCTATACTGAGGAACGATTTTTCAATTATGATTCAAGGTGAAGTCATATGGGGATTGTATCCCACACGATCGGCTGAATTTTTTTGATGTAGAATACTGTGTTTTGTTTGTAGAGGATGAAATAATGTATTATACATATGAGGCATTCCATGCCAACCCGACCAATGATTCTCCCTCACCATTTTAAATTTATTTCATAATTTTTGTATGGTTGCCCAGGCCTTCAAAAACACTTCGAATTTTGTTCAGATTTTTCTAAATAACCGTTAATTTTTTACGTATTTTCAAAACTCCAAACGGATAGACATTTTTGAAAATTCTGAAAAAATTCTCAAAAATACTTTGTCCCAACACGATCATTTTAGACTTCATCAAGAAGTGGAACCAATTTTTGTTATATTATTTTTTTTTGCATATTTAGAAAAAACTTATTTGATACATACACTCCTATCGGCTCTAAGAAGTTTCTTAGGATGAATTTCGTGTATTTTCACAAAGTGATTCGTACTAAAAAAAACTTTTCGTAGCGGATAGCACTATACTGATGAAATAATTTTTTTTGAAATTAAAAAAAAAATATTTATGAAAAATTGGGCCTACTTTCGAATCGAGCCCAATGCAATGAAAATACAAATAACTCGTGCTAAAAAAAACTTTTTGGAACCGATAGGACCACATTTATCTAATAAATTATTCCTAAATATGCAAAGACAAATATAACAAAAATTGGTTCCACTTCTACATAAAGTCCAAAATGATTGTGTTGGAACAAAGTATTTTTGAGAATTTTTTCAGAATCTTCAAAAATGTCTATCTGTTTGGAGTTTTGGAAATACGTAAAAAATTAACGGTTGTTTAGAATAATCGGAAAAAAATTCAAAGTGTTTATGAAGGCCTGGACAACCATAAGAAAAATAATGAAATAAATTAAAAATGGTGGGGGAAAATCATTGGTCGAGTTGGCATGGAATGCCTCATATATTCTCATCGGGGTTCGAGAAATTCATAACAAGAAAATGGTTAGATTTTTTTTTTCAATTCACAGATGCTCCTGTCGTAGTGTCCGACCGAGTATTCTGTTTCGATTTCGGTTTCGGCGAGTTTCGGCCAACTAGTGTTCTTGTCGTGTCGGGCGGTGTCGGGCGGTGTCGGGTTCATTCGGAACGGTTTCACTAGGTAGTGTCTCTACAAAATTGGAGTGATCTTCTAAACGATTGAAGTATTTCATTCAATGCAATCATCGAATAATACCTTGAAAGGTGAGAGAAAAACACTAGATTCCCGTGTTTCGTCAGACTTTGACCGAAATTCAACATAACTGTATATGATTTCTCGATCACAAGAGAGCATTCCTTAATTCATTCCAGATATTTCCCGCCAAGCGGTGATTCAGTGAGATTATTTCACCCCATCTAAAATTTAACTTTCTTCAGAATTTTTGAAAATCTTATGTTTCATTACGATCATTTCGGCGACCGACCAACGATAGACCGATTTTTTTCTATTCTTTTTTCTTCGCGTTTCAAACATTTTGAACAACAAAAAACGCCCTGTTTCCACAATATACGGAAAATCTGTGGTCAAGTGCGAAATTTTGATTAATTTTCTGAGATTTTTGTATTTTTAAAGCATTGCGTTCGGTTTGTTTAGAATGATTGAAACGCTGCAAAAAAGTGGAAAAAAAATCAGTCCATCATTGGTCCGGTGCCAAAATAATCGGAATGAAAACTACGATTTTTTATGATTGTTTGAGATTCTTTGAAAATTTCAATTGTAGCTGTAGAAAATCGTAATGCGAGTGGAAAACGGTGATGTAAAATCGTTGGTCGAGTTGACACGGAAAATGTCGGTCAAAATGTCGAACGATCAAAAAATATAACGGCCGAAATATCGAAAAGTGAAATGAACGACGGATTAAAATGTAGAATGAGTCATAATAAGGATGGGCTGTAATATATAAAAACAGAATTATGGATTCCAAAAGTTCGAAACCAATTTATAGCGAAAATAAATTCTCATATTGGTGCAAAACTTTGAAACTGCAAATATCGAATTTCGGAATATCGTCGGTTCAGAAGCCATAGAAGTCAAATCTACGAGAGACCTATGTAACAAAAGTTCAAAAGTTCGATTTTCGTTCAACCGAAATATGAAAAAGTGAAACGATCAAAATCTACAATCGGAATATCACCGGGAGGTCAGAATAGCGAAAGTTGAGCAGATGCTTAAAACGTCTGTCGTGTTTTTCGCGATCCTTGACATAAATTTCTTTCGGAATTTCGCCAAAAAGGGGTTGCTTTCCTCATCAACCAGGCCATAATTTCATCAGAAGATCGCGAATATGCTCAATTTATGAAGATGAGGTACAATTTCGCAGAGGATTACGATTTTCGGTACTGTGACCTTTCTATATTTTGTGTTTCGAAGTCTTGAATCCTCAAATATTTGAAACTCGATATATTTTCCGTCGAGTTTCTGGATGTTCGAAGTTCTGGCCCTTTCGCGATTTTTGAATTTGCAAATTTGATCTAATCGTTATTTTGAAAATCGATGTTTCAATATCTCGGAATATGAATTATCGTATGATACATTTTTAGAGGAAATGAGGGATCGAATAGATGACCTTTCGCTGAAATAGACATTCGACTTTTTGGGTACTCGATAATGGAAAAAGCGTTTTTTTGATGTTCCGTTATTTTCAAATTCGTATATAAAACAATCGAACTACCGGCCGTTCTGTTTTTTCGTCGTTCGGAATTTTGACCGGTACCCGACACGGAATACCCCAAAGTTTCGGTTTCGGTTTCGTTTTCGTTTTCGGTTCCGACTGAAAATCGTCCTTCGGTCGGACACCACTCCTGTGCTATAGACCTACATCGTATGAAATTATGAGAATAATTAAGAGATGTCGATTTCAAGCTTTGGCGATTATGGCTGAAATATCCCATACAGATCTGTCGAGTTTGTCATAGCAATTTGACAATGAGAGGGCAGCAGCACTTTGCGCATGCGCTCGCAAGTCAAACAATTGCCGCGCAAATTTTTTCAACAACAGCGTTGCCCCTAGTGACAGAGCTCAGTACACCGCTACTGAACTTGGAAGAAGATGTCTGGTAAAAAAGCAACGATGAAAAGTATAGTGAAAGTTGGTAGCCGAGGAAAAAATAATACTCTGGAAGATAAAAAATTACTCATTGAGTTGGTGGACGAGTTAAAGGACATAATAGAGAACAAAAAGACGGACGCGACAACAACGGTACAGAAGAATGAAGCTTGGGAGAGGCTGACGGTGAAATTTAACGACAAACGACCAGATAATCCAAAAACGGTGCAGCAGTTGAGAGAACTCTACAAAGCGATGAAGCGATGTTCGAAAGCTAATCTGCACAACGATAGAGTAAGTTGAATTTTTTCTGGTATGTATTCATTCTTCATGATCGTAACTGAGCAGCCGGGCATAATGTTGTTCGCGAGAATATTGTCGGAATTGTCTATTCGTAACGGCTAATCGTGAGAATCATCATCTGGTAGATCGAAATCTACAAAACCGGTGGTGGGGTGTTCACCCCGAAGTCCACGGACATCGATCTCGAAGTCCAGGGGATAATAAGGGATCATTTCGAGCCGGACGACAACCCTTACGACGATAGTGCGCCACTCCACAGCCAAGGTAACGATAATGATGCATGCGATTGAATGAATTATGTTTGACGCACGAATTCTTTTCACTGGAAAATTCGGACCATTTCGTATAGTGAGAAAAAAAATCACAACAATCCTGTGAATTGCAAAACCTGCAGAGACTTTCCAAGACAATCGTTTTTAATGTTTTTTTTTCCTTTTTTTTTTAAATTTTTTTTCGATTTACCGACACTCAGTTGGAAAGTGTATTGTCAGAGACGCTACATCTTCTTTTATCGTTCCGTCAATATAGACATATTATTGGAAGATTGTCGAACCCGAAATCTTTTTCAGTTGGAACAAAAAAATTCCTATTCTCGTAATTGACAACGGCGAGATTTCTTTTCAACACATCGAGTGTTTTCATAAAAAATTTCGATCCTTTTTCTTCTCGTCGCATCCGTGAGGTCATGAAAGAGGATGCATTTTGTTCACCAAATTTTTCAGAAATGTTTCATGGTGATTTCGTTTCCGCACAAACGATGGTTCCCGGTGAACTGGACACGAGCTTCTCTGCAGATGATCCCACGATTCCTGGGAATGTACCCTCGTCACCCGTCGCTGAGCCGATTTCAGGTACTTCTTTCTCTAACTTACTAGATGATATTATTCCAATTTGTCATTGAACGGAAGTGATTACGATCCCATGGCACCAAATTTCATTTCAAGCAGCACGTTACAAGTATTTCGGATTTCATAAATTTACATTTATGAATAATTTCTTACGAAAACTATGTACGTGACACTGTCTACCTCAACTAAACACGCTTTCAAATGTGGCGATCTCCGACTTGACCCTCGATTTTTTATGCATTTTCCTAAGTTCATTCAGGAGCAACCGTTTCTGAATTGTGATCTTTTAATTCGAAGAACAATTTTTCTAATTATTGTGACTTGCCGAAATTCTGTTCCTAATGCCGGTAAACCTACATTGTCAAAAACGTTGGCAGAACTAAATCATTATTCTGAAATAATTATTGCGGGACCATTTTATGCTCGTGAAATTCATAACTAATATAATTCACGGAAATGAAAATAAGAATAGGTAACGTGTTTCAGAGCCACAACAACTATGCACCGATGATTCTAGGGTCAAATTGGAGATGGTCAGGTCCATCGGTGTTTCGAGTTGAGGTGGATATCGCGTACATGTGAATCCAAGAACGGATGGTGTAGCCGTCCCATGGTGGCCACGGTCAGGGAAATCCGGGAAAACCGGGAAATATCAGCGAAAACAAAAATTGGTCAGGGAATCAGGGAAATGTCAGGGAATTTCAAACTTGGTCAGGGGAAAAAAAAATTACCAACATCGGCAACTTCCAATAAATGACTTGGCGAGGGAATTCAAAAATTGATTTTTCTCTGGGTGGTATGAAAACAAGGTGAACGAAAAATTGTCATTGAAGACAAATAATTGACGTTGAATTTTAATAAATAATTAGGGGTATTGATTTTGGCACGAATGAAGACAGTATTGGAACTTTGGTCAGGAAAAATTGATCAACCGGTCAGCGAAAGTCAGGGAAAAGTCAGGGAATTTTTTTTTTCGGAAGAAAGTGGCCACCATGTGTAGATGACAGGTTGAATTCGCCTTTTTTTATTTTCAACTCATGTGAATCATATATTAATAATACAAAATCCTTCCGTTATAGGTTCGTCTGCGCAAAACGCTTCGCGATCATGTGCTGGCCCCTCCTCGGCGAGCAATTCCCTTGCTGACGTGGGACCCCAAACGAGTGCTCTTTCGGACGTCGTGATTACAGGACCATCCGCGGCGTGGGCAGGTGCCCGTCGGAGTAATCCTCAACCATCCATGGCTGGCGAGAAAAAAAGAGCACTTTCAACTATTGCCGATACTATAGTTGAACGCAAAAAAACAAAAAATGATAACGACAAGGCGACGCACATAGAAAAATTGAAAATTCTCGAAGACAAGGCTGTACTCGTAGAAACGGAGAAAGAGATAAGGAAAATAGATCTGGAAATGAAGAGAATGGAGAAGGAAAATTTGGCGATCGTTCTGCAAAAGAAATTGGAGATCCTTGAGGAGGAACTACTTTTAAAGAGAAATGAACGGAAGTTCAAGGAACTCGAATATAAAAAAAAATTGAGTGAATACGAAACGAGCACGAACGAATAAATACCACTTTTCCTTTTTTCAACGTTAATTATTTTGTCTTGTCATTGTCTATTGATCCACATATTTTAAGAATCTTCGTATAGTTGTATTGTTAGCGACACTTCCGGAGTCTATTGATATCATAAAAAATTTAGTATACCATCGATATACGTATGTGCCCGGTTCAGGATGACCTTATTGATCTTAAATTCACGAACGTTTGACAAAAGCTGTCGAAATGTCGATTTGGAAACGCTGACTATCCATTTTCAACATTTCGATTATTGGCAATAGGACACAAGCCCACTCACGTGTCATATAAATTATTTGTAATAATTTTCTCCTTCTGTGATCGCACTTCACTCGAAGTGTACTTTTTGTGCTAAAAGAATTGGAAAATGAATCTCTGCTTCTCTCCTGTTCTGTGGTGATACAGCCGTAATTTAGACAGTTTCGAATCGAGATTCGTAATACAAATAAATAATCAAATGAATCAATGTCTGGTTGGAAGAAATCATGGTACGCGAATGAATTCCAGTTTGTGCATACTTGAATCACCAATTAGCGGCTATACTGAAAACGCTCTTTGAGATGTTCTGAGTATGGGCCGAATCCATTTCAAATCGACCGAAGTTCTTGAAAAAGAAACACTTTCTGTCTTAAAAACGCTATATATCCTTAGAACGAATCATCTCAAATGATTCATCTTGGTCTCATTCTATAGGGTTTTTAGCACTCTTATAGATTTCGAAGAAAAATTTGAAGATTCTTCCAAATTGACGGAATGACGTTCATTTTCCGAAAATTAGGGAAACCCGATTTTCTCTGAAATTAATTTTTTATTTTTCCTGGAAATTTTACACAATATGTGGGGTGATATGACGGATATATCCTATCAGTTTCATCGCTGCTTAAACACTGCTTCATATCGAGAAAAAAATATTTTCTGCGCTACCTCCGTCGGGAAACGATGCGTGGAAAGTTTTTCCACGCACCGTTATCCCCACTCCGGGCGCGCAGAAACTTGGATGTGTGGCTCGGGCGTATAAAGGGACGCAGTGACTCGTGCGTGTGTCACACTCGCCTGCGGCTCGTGTGTCCCACGCGCACTCGTCACGCGTCCCTTTTTCTACGCCCTTGCCATACAAATAACTATTGTGCATCACATGTTTTTGGTTCGAATTATACTCAGTTAAAAACGTGTCCTGAATTTTTTCAGATTTTCTAATCAAAACGTCAATTTGTAAAAAAGAATTGAAGTCGACTGAGAATGCCCCTCCCGAAAAATCTCAATTTTTTGTCCAATATCTAGTTTATGACACGAAACAGCCCCCGTTTAGTAAAACGTTGATCGAATTAAAAAAAAAATTTCACCCAAAGCCGAATTTTTTGATTAAAAAAATTGAAATCAGTACAGGATCAAGTTGTAAGTATCAAATAAAGGTAAATCGGTGAAACCGGAGGTTTGGAAGTAAACTCACCCTCATCTGTCGCTTACAATTTGATCCTGTGTTATTTTCAGTTTTTTTAATTTAGAAAATTTCGAATTGATTGAATATTTTTTTCAATTCGACCCACGTTTTCCTACACAGGGGCTGTTTTGTGTGATGAACTGGATTTTTTTCAAAAGAATTGAGATTTTTCAAGAGGGGCATTCTCAATCAACTTCAATTTTTTTTTTTTACAAATTAACGTTTTGATTAGAAAATCTGAAAAACTTCAGGACGCGTTTCTGACTGAGTAGAATTTGAACGAAAAACATGGAATGATTTAGCATGGTCAGGGTCTAACACGAGTGGGGTTGGCGTGGGATGCCCTGTATGTATCAAGTTTTAGTCACATTATTGGAATCGAAAAATCTTAACACATCTCAACGATGTCTCCTAAGTCGACACCAGCACAGATATTGACGAATTTCAGTGATGCACGAAATATTTTTTCTCGATATGCAGCAGTGTTTTATTGTCGATGAAACCTAAAGGATATACCCGTCATATTACTCCACATATTGCAGTGTACAATTTTCAAGAAAAATAAAAATCACTTTTCGAGAAAATCGGGTTTCCCTAATTTTCGGAAAATGAACGTCATTCCGTCAATTTGAAAGAATCTTTAAAGTTTTCTTCGGAATCCGAAAGAGTGTGAAAAACCCTACAAAATGAGATCAAGCTGATTTATTTGCGATGATTCGTTCCAAAGATATAGCCTTTGTAAGAAGAAATGTGTTCCTTTTTCAAGAACTTCGGTAGCGCGCGATCGAATGTTCATATAATCGTAACTTCGTAGCAATTTTTTTTTTCAAAAACAAAAAAATACGGGTCGCTTTTTTGCGTCAAACAACAACATATTTCGATTGGGAAAGATTCCGTGACATCACGATTTCCAGCCTGCCCGATTTGAAATGGATTCGGTCTATGACGATTGAACAGTCATCATAATTAATAACTAATAACTTACCCAAATGCTGTGTCGACAATGGCAGCCCTCAACTCTAGTCCCTGATCGATCGTGTGCATTTCTTTCGTCCATCGCCATGTTGTATAGTACTGTAGCAGCCACGGACGTATATTAGAGGACTGGCAACTCTCGGCAATATCGCGCTGACTTTTCCACCGGTACTTCCGCATTGCACCGTCGTATTACTGCGAGGCGCTGGCAGTATTCAGGTCTCACGCTTAGGTCTGTTGATAAACATTAAGCATAACCTGACAAGTGTATTTTCCACGGAGTGAATTTTTCTGCATTGATCAAAGCTATCGAGCGTTCTTTCGCAAACAATTGCAACTTGCCAGAAGTATTCCACCGAACTTTAGAAGACCTTCTGGCCGAAAACGAGCTCTCCTTTCCTTGTGAGGTTATGTTTAATGTTCATGAACAGACCTAAGCGTGAGACCTGAATACTGCCAGCGCCCCGCAGTAATACGACGGCGCAATGCGTAAGTACCGGCGGAAAAGTCGGCGCTACTCTAGCACGGCTGACATAGGGGAGTTGCCGGACCTCTAATATACGTCCGTGGTAGCAGCTACTATAGCAGCTACTGAAGTCGGGCGATTGGTTCGGAACCCAATAGCTATAGCTGAAATAGTATATTGTGTTACAAGTGCGGAAAGAGGCCGATATCCGTCGAGTGTGAAGTTAGCAGCGCGAACCGACAGCGAGCGTCGCATTTGCAACGAATACGAGTGTGGAATTGCGACACGAGCCGAAGGCGAGTGCCGTAATCACACGAGTATTCGTGGCAAATGCAGCGAGCCGAGGTGAGTGCTGCTATCACACGAGTTAGATATCGGCCTTCCTCACGTGCCACACACGATATTTTTTGTAATTCCTGCGAGGGAAAGTTTGATTTTCGAAGCGTGTATAGCGTGCGTAGAGTGCCACTTCTCCGAGCAGTGCAGAAAGTTTTAAGCACGGCTCGGAAAAGTGGCACTTTACGCACACTATACACGCTTCGAAAATCACACTTTCCAGGCAGGTGTTGCAAAAATAGTCTTTTCTAGACACCAAAGGTTCGCTCAATGGGATTTCGCGTGTGAATTTGCGCAGCGTTGTACAGTTTCTCTGCACGCGTGAGAGGAGCGACAATGGGTATAAGCACGTAGTTGGTCAACTTGTAGGCAGGGTCGCCCACCAAAGAACAGTTTTTGAATTCACCCTCGTCGAATCTTGCGCGTAGCAGTGTTGCGTTGAATACCGTGCTGTCGTGCGTAGACCCCGGCCAACGTGCATCGAGACTCAGAAATTGCAGGGCAGCATCGCATACGGCCTGCACGTTGTACGAGAAGTATGTTTTGCGGTTGCGATACAATTCACCTTGATCCCCACCTGGAGATTGTATGCGCACGTTGGTACCATTGACGCAACCTATCGTTGATGAAAATCCATGGATTGCCCTAAACTTGGCCTTACTTGCTGAAATCTCCATTGCATTCCTCGGCATGTAGATGTATTGCGGTCTCAAAGCAGCAATTATACGGACCACTTTCTTCACAATCCTGCACACCGTGGACTTGTGAATGCGCATGTCATCTCCGACGAGAATCTGGTAGGCTCCGGTGGCCAAAAATCTGAGCGTTATGATGATCTGATTTACCGGTGATATAGGCTGATTTCTAAGAGTCAGGTGTTGAAGCTGAGGGCCGATTATTTCCAATAATACTTGAACAGTAACTTTACTTAGACGAAATCTCTGCACGAATTTCGTATCCGAAAACATTTCGTAGGGACAATTTCTCACGCGAAACACAC
>JAFFZH010000017.1:0-11560 GCA_018420115.1 Euura saliciscinereae
CGATTACTGAATATTAATTACCTAAAATCACTCGTGACCTGAGAAAACTTACCTTAGATTTTTGAATAAAATATCTTCAAATTATAAACAATAGCTTTGATATCAATGTTTCAATTCGAAGTATTTCAAAGAAGAATGTGGTAGATTTTTCTGCACTTCAAACTTCGAATTGAAACATTTGAGATCCAAAATTATTGTTCATCTTTATTCGATTATCGCGTATATTATTATTTAAGAAATGACTGCTTAGTGTGTATGAACCTCCCTAATTTCCACCCATTCACTTGCATGATGATAAGGGAGCGTTCAAATATTACGTAACATTATTAGGCGACAGGGGGGGGGGGGGGGGAAACTCAACTGTTAATGTCTGTTATGTAGGGAGAGGGGGGCTAAGAATTGGCGAAATAACGTTACGTAATATTGTAACGCTCCCAAAATTGTATCGAACGTCATGAAACATCGCGAAAATCTTCTACTAAAAAATGAGACACTGTATATGTAGAATTTTTATCTAACGATACCGTTTATGTGCATGCTATGTTGAATTCATGCATAAAGGTATAGGCTCATTCTTTAACAGAATGACAATGTTTACAAATCTTGATTTGCTGTTGATCAGTGATTCATATGTACCATTCTCTCTTCTCAACCGCGACTTGTCCCCCATTTTGCCGGATCGCGCGCTCAATCGATCAATTTCGGTAGCCGTTGCTTCTGGCGCTTGGTTCTGGTGATGCTCCGTTACCTTCGGATGTTGGCTTTTAGATTTTTTTCTCAATTCTGCAAATCCAAATTATGATAAATGCGTGTAAGATTCATGTCCAGAAATATAAATATTGACTAACCTCTTCGTCTTTTACTCCTACTTGACATCTGGTTGGGCCGTTTGGCATCCGAATCTGCAGCGGTAACTACAGTAGGTGTTCGTTCCGCTGGTCTTTTTCTCTGTGGGTCTTCGTCTATAAAACGTGCAGTACATTATTGCCCATATGGGTGTGCTATGAGCTTTCAGATTGTGACAAAAATGATAATAATAACAATGTTAATTACCAATAACCAATGATGGTGCGAGATTCTCATGATCATTGTCGGTGGCCATGTTTTCCACGGGCTCAATCGTTGCAAATAGTCGTTTAACCGGTCTTTTCGAGCGTAGATTTTTACGACGTCCTAGGAAAAACGTAGTGGGTTGATATCATTGTACAAATATTTTTACAAAACCAGAAATATTGCAATGTTTGCAGGCTCTGTTAGTTATATCAGATTTGGATAAAAATCATAATAATATTCATAATTACCAATAATGGGTGATCGTGCCAGTGTCGAAGGATCGCTGTCGGTGGCCATGTTTTCCACTGGCTCAATTGCAGCAACAGGCGGTACTCTCCACGCTGCGTCTTGGAAGTGTCCAGCTATGAAAATTCAAGTGCAGTATACATTGATACCATATTACAATAATTATATATTCCTATACAGTTGGAACTTTTATACCACAGCCAATATGACATTCTTATGAGGTCTTTACATTGGCAGATTGACAGAAAAAGAAATTACCGATAATTGGTGAGTGTAAAATTGGCACATCCGCATCGTTAGCCTGCATGTTTCCCATTGGCCCAATAGCATCTTCTGGATTACCAACTTAAATCAAACAATATAACTCCAATCATGTAGAGGGGAATAACTACTAATACACTGTTTCGCGCAATAAGGAAGGCTGTTACGACTGACGAACGAAACGAAATGTAAATTTTGAAAAATTACCTATGACGGATACCGCTGGCGTCTGACATCTATCACTGTTATCGAATAGGTCTGCCGACGGCTCATGCGCATCATCTATTCCTGTGTGACAAAGTTGGATTTTGGAAAATATGCATTTAGGGGGAAATGACGAATTTACCATTGTATAACAGATGGATATCAATTCATAATAGATAGATTTCAATGGAAATTGATAATTACCGAAATCAGGTACCTGTTGTACCACATCGTCATCGATCAAGTTTTCGACCGGTCTAATTCGTTCCTCCACATCACGAGCTTGAATTAATATAAACATATATACATTGGAATGATATACAATTGAGAGGAAAAAGTGAAGATGCATCTTCGTTTTAAGACTTTGTAATAAAGTTCCTTCCGTGAACTTACCATTACCTGGTGCCAAAGGCAGAGGTGGATTGTCGGCATCGTAGTCTGGATCATTATCTGTATTTAATAATATTTAATATATTATTAAAAAATGTCATCGGGGTACAAGGGGAAAAAGTGAAGACAGATCTTCGTTTTTGGGAATGCAGACTCTTTAATGAAGCTCCTTTCGTAAGCTTACCGTTTTCAAGTGCCAATGGCGCAACGGCGTTGTCTATTATCCAGCGAGGCGGATCGTCGGCAAACAGCTCGGCCTCGTAGTCTGGATCATTGTCTGTTGGGAAATGTAGCGACTTTATTCCCGACTTACCGACACCAAAGTCAATATAGTTATCCTAAACGTAGACAAGATCAAAGTACGAAATTCAGAGCTTCGAATACGGTACCTAAAGGTATTGTCATGGGCGCCTCCTCAAGTTCGAACTCAATACCCTCTCTCCCGTTTGACTCAATGTCCATCAGATCATCTACGTTGCCCTTGAATGTCGCAGTTTTTCGGATAAAATCATCAGGCGTTATCTCCAGCATGTGCAGCTGTCTCCATGCTACATAAACGTGAAGTAAAAGAAATTTATAAATATTACAAATGTATGCACGACCAAACTGAAACTGTAAGCGCTTGGAGAAAATGTAAACTGCAGTAATGATGTTCAGCAGACCTTTCACAAGCTTATTTTGCTTGATCACTGTTGAATACCGCGGTTGCCTGCTGATTCGCGTGCCGGCTACCAATCGGCGCACGTCTGCCCTGGCGTCTGACTGTAGTTTCACCAACTTGGCTACCACATTAAACGTATGATTAAAATAACACTCCGTGTCTTGCAAAATTAGGGTTTATCGATATTGCAACATATATACTTTTTATTGTTAATACTCACTCAAAAAATCCCATGGCCCAGGCCGGGCTTCAAGCCTATGTCCGAGTCTGCTGTTGTACGACTCGAGGAGATTATTTGTACGGCGGCTCAGTCCGTAGACACTATAGGCTTCTGGCCTTACTCTCCCCAACCAGTACGTCTCATAATACGTCAGAAAGCTCCTGAACGATCTTTGCAGCTCGATGGGCAGTTGCTCTTTGACTGCGAAATATTGAGGCCGGATTAAATCAGCGGGCAAATACGCCAGGGCCGTTATCTTTGCAAAAAAAAGTTTTGGCCACTTCGTCTCTCTTTATCAAAGGCTGCAAGCGTAGCGACTTTGCTTTTTGGTACAGTGCCTGAAAAAAAAAACAATATCATTCGTCACTTGGTAATTACTGCATTATCCAACCTCTTTTGAATTCCATAATAAGCAACTAGCAATGAAGTTTTATAAGAATTTAAAATAACGCCGTTTCAAAATCAATCACTTTTGCTAATTTCATTTCATTCTTCATAAAAATTTGTCGATAAAAAGAATGTTTGATTGCTTACCCGGTCGTGATGAGTATTGCACCCCGTACTGTGCACACCGGGAAACTTTTCGCGAATCGCATTTCGCAAGGCTTGCTCGAAGTCTGACATGACCAGCCTTATGTTATTGGTCGGTATCACATGTTCCCTGACATACCCCAATGTCGCTGAATATGCCGCCTGAGTTTTTCGCGACATCACGATCCAGATAAATGGAATGCCCTGTAATGTTGAAATATAGATTCATATGTGGAACATGGACGAGATGTGTGGCAATTCTAAACCTCCTGAAGGATGCGCTTCCAAACCGAACGTGTTCACATATTCCAATTAGAGTGTTTCCGTATAGTATAGTTTCCGTATAGGTAACTTTATGACATGTATCAGGGGAGATGGTGTACAGTAATGTTCATGTCCCTACAGGGGAGACGCGGCAAGTTGGAGACTTTAAGCTTTGAATGCGTTTTTTTAATCAATCAAAAGTGAAATTCGAAATCTTTCGGCATTTTCCTATGCTTTGACATTTTAGCTATTAGAAGAAAAATTGACATTGAATTCGGTTATTTACAAACTGTGTAATTTCGATTTTGCCAAAAGGTTGCAAGCTCGTCAACTTACCCCGAGGTCGGGGCAATTAGTTGACGAATGCTAAATTTCGATTCAATAGGCTTAGAAAAAATGCTGTTTTTGAACACAAATACTTAATTTCATTCGAATACCGAAAGGACACACACATACGATTTCATTTTCTGTATACCTACCTATATTATAGGTGAAATCAAGTATACGTTATGCGTAGCAGCTGCAGTATGTAATGGCGTATCTTGCTACTAGTATTTACCAACTTGCCCCGTGTGCTAATATTTTCGAAAAAATAACCTTAAAACCATAGTACATTGCTGAAAGTTCGGGAATCCTATGATATTTAGGGTCTATATGCCTACATAAATGAAGGATTAATTCACAAGTACGATCTTGCTCTCCTGTAGTTCTGTAGAACTGTTTTCCTGCAGACAAAATGTTACATCGCGCGCACCGAAAACCATAAATGTCTCTATAAGATGCCAGATGATGTTGTTATGCAATGTAAGTCTACACCAGTTTAATTACTGCGTGGGGGTATGTTTAACACTTTCCTTTGTCTTAACTGTCACTATCTGTCGGAATATTTGGAAAATAACGATTTCATCATCTTGCCCCAGCCTCCAACTTGTCCCGCTCGTCCCTATGTCTTTACACTTCCGGCTAACTTGTGCTGCGCAAAGATTAAAAACCGGCTGATTAACGGTTCTGCGCATAAAACTGGACGACTAGATGTCAAGGTATACTACATGAACATCACTGTACCTTGACCATGGCATATTACCTTAAAATATGTCGATCTCTGAGTGCAGCAGTGGAAAAATGTGATAGTTTGTCATGAATAGTTGGATACAATCGAGGATACAATAGATACTACGTAACTTAAGTCTAGTCTATAGGTATTGAGAAAATACATTACGTAATTCAACCGAATGCCCATGATGGTAACCAGCTGGTACACATCATCCATCGCCGGTCTTGATCGAAACGTTCCGTCGATGAACATCCGGTCGACTTGGCGCATTTCCTCCCGTACAAAATTTTCGTCGAAGAATATTGCGTGGTCATTGCCACCTTCGTCCGTCACCAGTTTCACCGACAGATGACCGTGGTTTCGTTGACCAGTGTGGTACTGAAGATTTCTCGCAAATTCTGGTTCGAGAAGTCGATCGACGAACTCTCTAATATTGTCTGGTCGTGTTGGGAAATGCTTTTTGCGACACCTCTTCATAAAGCTTTCAATACTTTGAAAAGATACGTGCACCGCAGCATCCGGATAACTGTGTAAAGAAACGTCATTATTTGTAGAGTGATGTTCAAATACACAGTAAATATGGCCGCGGTGTACACGAATGAATCCATCCTACTGGTGACTCATCCGTCACATAGGCAAAACTAGATGTACATGACTTTGCTTTGTGTTTGATACAAGTGCTACATACGAAGTAACGCCTCTCACCAATAATATATAGAGCATGAGAACCAATAAAAGATCTATAAGACAAAACTGGTAACATGATGGGAAGAATTGACGCGATCTGTGGGTGAAGACGGTGGTCTAGTGGAGTGTCTCTAGCTAAGCGTCCATGGATTCCGGGTTCGGTTCCCGGATCGTCAGTTAATTTTGCTCATAGTTTTTTCAATCAATTTATCTCAAACAACCACTGTTTATGAAACTTGCTATGTATATGGGGCATTCCACGCCAAACCGACTCCTCCTGGACGTGACCCCCAGGGATCTTGATGTCCAATGGATTTTTTGGTTCGTTTTGGTCAAAAATGATAAATCTAATTTTTTGAAATTTTTCCGCCATTTTGGAAAGTCGTATGCGAGGTCGTATGGCGATCTCAGTCAAATATCTTTGTGAAGATGGACATTTTTTAAATCGCTTATTTTTTTTATACAAAATCGAGTCATAATTCGAAAATGGGATGAAAATGCTAAATTTTTGTTTGAAAAAAAAAATGTAATGGTGGTTTTTTGTAGTAAAAAATAAAATAAAAAGAAACTTCGTCTTGGTAAAATTCGATTTTCTCGTTGCTTCAAGAGTAAAAAAAGAAAAAACATGCTAAAAAAAAAAAAAAAAAAAAAAATTTTTAAATTAAAAAATGCTTAGCATTTTCATCCCATTATTAAATCATGACGAAAAGATGTGTTTTCGAGTCCCCGATTTTAGAAAAA
Source organism: Euura saliciscinereae (assembly GCA_018420115.1). NCBI lineage: Eukaryota > Metazoa > Arthropoda > Insecta > Hymenoptera > Tenthredinidae > Euura > Euura saliciscinereae. The sequence continues at coordinate 6,313 of JAFFZH010000017.1, forward strand.
AAAAAAATCAGCGATTTCAAAAATGTCCATCTTCAAAAAGACATTTGAGGTCGCCACGACCTTACAAAATGGCGGAAAAAATTTAAAAAAAAATAGAGGTATCATTTTTTACCAAAACGAACCAAAAAATCCATTGCACATCAAGATCGCAGGGGGTCACGTCCAGAAGGGGTCGGTTTGGCGTGGAATGCCCCATATCTACTCTTGCAACATAAAAAAAGATATTCAAGAACCTTGGCATTCCATAGACTATAAATATAATCTTCCCCAACTTGGAAAGAAATTGGGCAAAAATTAATCGAGTTACGATGATACTTACACGTCCGCGGTTGCGTCGTATAGGTCCCTCAGATGGCACCAGTTTCTTCTCAAAGAATCTGCCAATGCCTCTTTGAATTGAGCTTTGCTCTCGGCAAGATTATTTGGCATGCAGAAGATCGAGTGAGGCGCGGAATGTTCCAACACGCCATTGACTATTTTCCCTGTACCGTAGCACAAATTAGTCTTTTGACACTTTAGGTAGCTGCAAGTTAAAATCAAATTGAATTGAAAAAATGTATGTTGAGATCAAATCCACACTTATTCTTCTCATTTATTCAAGGGTTTTGACAATTGTTAAGCAGGCCTAATAAAATCTGCGTACATGCACGTACTTCTTGGATTTTCAAGATACACGTAGCGGCAGCGCAATAAGTTTCAAGATATCAACGTTCAAGTATGAGCAACAGACGTAGGATTTGAATCACCTTGAATGGAAAACTTTTTGTACGTGTTGTTATGTTCTTTAACAACAGGAAAAAAATCTCGGTAAGCCGTTCAAAGAAGTGATTGTAAAAAAAAGTATCAATTGGTTATTTAACAATTAATTTGTCAAAGATTTTAAAAATACCAAGCGACACGATAAAAAATTCTTTAAAAATGCTGACATATACCTTGATCTATTCTACAACCTGTCAATCAATTTCAGAGACGTGATATTCTTCGTTTTCGACTAAAAAATCATCAAAGCTGACGGTGCATACCAATTCGACAAAGAGCCGCGCCGCGTAGAATATATCTACTGGCGTGTGACCGGTCGCCGCTTAATTCACGGACGCGTCGCAGCGTTACTTGATGAGGCTTTCCACGTAAATCAGACAAAAAATGCAGTGTAACTTTTTTTTTGCGAAGTTATGAATTTATGGCAAAAATGTTGCTGTAATTTGCTATTGCGAATAACAAATTGAATTTTGCACTATCCGAATCGCGCTTTGGTATAAAAAAATCCAATTCCCCCTACACAATCGATATGCAAAATCAAACAAATATCTGAGAGGTGACTGATACGCTTCACACGGAATAACCCGTTACTGATCTTTAACTTTTTACACTCTTAACATTTACTGTTCATAAGCATCCCATAGATCTCATTATTTACCCAAAAATAGAAGCATTTCCAATACTTATGCAATATGCTATATATGTATATCGTCCTACGTTATAAAGATATATCGCCGCTGCAGCCGCCGCCGCCGCCGCTGTTTCAGGAATCGAGGACCCCTGGGGATTCCCCAGTATTCCTGGGTTTTTCCAGAATTCCTGGGATTTCCGAGAATCCACGGGGAATTCCGAGAATTCATGGGGATTTCCCGGAGTTTTCGGGAATCCAACGCCATAAAAACCCCGTGAAAAACCCATAGAACTATAAACCTATAAGCCCCATGAAAACCCCATAAAAAATACCTATGAGACCTAATGAAAATCCCATTAACCCCCATAAAAACCCCATAGAAACCCCATAAAAATACCCATAAAACCCCATAAAAACTCCATAGACCCCCCCCCGCCCCCCCCCCCCCGCCACCAAAAAAAAGAGAAACCCCCCCGTGGTCATAAAAAAATGGCCACAAATATAAACACCGAACGGGGGGGTTGGCGCGCGAAGCGCGCAGGGGGCGAAGCCCCCCTAGTATATATATATATATACAGAGAGAACTCCACATGCCTTTAATAATGGTATAAATAGTACTGGATAATAAGTTTTCCGTGACCCACTATCTTTTTCTGACAGGAAATTTTTCTCACTGTGAACAAAAAACAACCAAATTCTGGAATCAGGGGATAAAATAAAAATACTCTTGATTCAAGTAATACAATGAACATTAGAATTTCATGAATAAAAAAACAATATAATATGATCTTGACACGGGAATATCACACATTCCTCAATGAAATATAAGAATTGAGAATATTTAATTTTTTTAATTTATGATTTTCTGAACGTTCTTTGATCTTGATTCTGTGATCTTGATTCAAGAAAATGTCAATATTCTTGACTGTTGGAATTTAATATTCTTGGATTGAGTAGGAAAAGAAGAATGTTCAAGAACAAAGAATTGGTAATCGAAAATAATAAAATTTGTAGAACAGAGAATATTTTTACTTTTGGTTCAAGTTCGAATTTGGTACTTGATGCAAGAATAACATCATGTATATGTTTGATTCAGGTGTTGAATAATTCTTGATTCAAGGCTAATATTATTAGGCCAATTACATTTATTTTGTACGTTGAACCAGTTACCTGCATCACTGGTAGATGAAGTTTATATCATAGAGAAACTTGTTCTATTTTTGAATCAGAAGAAAAGTGAGCTACGGGCAACTCATTTCTGAATATCATTCTACATAATCAGAATAAGGTCTCCTGAAGGAGACTCGTTCTCTAGTGATCTTTAATAGTAATAAGTTTTTTTCTTTTTCTTTTCATTACTTACAATGTCTATCAATGGCGATCGAGATCCTTAGAAAATCCCGAATTTGTAAGATTATGGCGTCATGTAGCTGTGCTTTGACAGGGGTTCTGAGACATGATCTTTGCATCTTCACTATTATTCACAGGATGCTTCTCATTTTTCACAGCAACATGCAACCATAATCTAGAACTTTATTAGTTGTGTGCTCATGGATTGGCCCCACTACAATAGTTTCAGGGGTGACTTGCCAATTTGTTTTCAGTGAATAATCGATTCCTTCATTCTGGTAATAATCAAGAGGTTCCCAATCAAATGTAATACAAATCTGAGGTGATTTTTACGTATTGTTGGCAAAGTATTTTTTGATCACACAAAATGGTAGTTTTTCCTATTTTTTCAACACACTTTCTTGTCACAAACCCGTTATTACATATAGATTTAGGAAACGACTGAGTCAGATACCTAACTGGCTTGAAATGGTAGCAAAATTTGCCATCAGTGTACTGTGCACAGACTTCAAATTCAGGAGTTGGACACACACAGTTGTTATCAGGCTTAAAGTCTGCTTAGGACATATGACTACAAGCTGAAATTCAGAAAATACAAATTTTCATATTTCATGACACTCAAACTATGAAACTGAGTACATAGTGATAGCATTTTAATCGATTTTCAGTTTTTGAATGTGATGAAATTTAAAAACTTGTATTTCTTGAGATTTGGCGATTTGCCAGATGTTCTTGGACTGAAGTATATGCCTTGAGACCAACTAATGCATTGTTCCATGGTTCCAAGCCAGTTAGTTGTCTCACACAATTGTTCACTCAATCTGCATGTTACAGGATGCCTTTCGCAGTCTCGCCACAGTCTCTTTGCTGCGGAACGTCTACAGCGGATGCACTTTGGTCGCAGATGTTCAAAATTTTTCAAATTTACACAGTATATTAGTCTCTGAATTTGGAAATGAGTTCTTGGATTTCAATTCTATTCAGTCACTCACAAATCAACCATCAATACTTTCCAAAGGATTGATAATTGCATTTCAAAATGTATGTAGTGTGTCATGGTTCCTAAATCGACATAACAGTAGGTACTTATCAATGTAAAAAAATGAAGATATATATATTATCTCACATCACTCCTTTCTCAGATGTACCACTTTGCTGATACACTCGGCCGTCTTTTGTCCTCTGGGATGCAGGTAAGCGTGATTGGGGTCTGCGTGGCATTCTGACTGTCCAATCGAATAAAAAAATCCGAGACGAAAAATGAGAGCTCGTATAATGAATCAGCGAACAACAATGATTAAATAAAACCACGAAAATACCAAGGAAAATAATAGTAATAACCCGCACTAAGTGTCTTTGGTTAACAAGAACAATATATATATAATGAAAATACGAATTAAAATAACAATAATAACCGGCCGCACTGAGTGTCTTTGGGCAACAATAAAGATATATATATATATATATATGGTGGAAATACCAAGGAAAATAAGAATAATAACCCGCACTGAGTGTCTTTGGGTTTACGGCAACAGTTTCTATCGGATAATAATTGTTTTCTGATAATTTTATGAATGTAAAAAATCACAACACCCGATGGCTGAGAGAACAATGGCGGTTATATTAACCAAGAAATTCGACACGAGAACTCGTTGACACGGCGAATGAGGATCGAGTGAATATGACGAAACTAGTCGAACGCGTTGATTAGTTTTGTCGTCGTTGCGTAAGGCCGTCAGTAGGGTAAGGAGTATCGCACCCCAGAGGTAAGACAATATGGCTACCTCGCGCGGGAAGCAATATCATACAGATAGTTGTTTGTATTGGCGTAATTTGGTTTGTAATCCTACTATACTGTACAGGATTGATGGGTTCTCTCGCGTTTCACGCAGAAATTGTATCAAGCATACTTGTACGTTGAAATCTTAAACATTAAAGTAATTTCCTGCAGTGTTGGCAAACGTTCGAACAATGCGCAAAATGCGGTCTCGGGTATATCAATGGACTTATTTTTGAAATGTAACAATCTTCACTTACCTGTGGAAAGTCATCACGAAGATCCAAGTAATCGCTCGTACTACACCACTCACTCTGTTGCGTTTTGATCGTACGGCTTATCTTTGTCGAGCCGTTTGTAATTATTATTATTCAAACACTTGTCTGATTGCTACGGAACATAGGAAATCTTCACCGGAAAATATCTCCAATATTAAAACATATCTTAGTGATATCGTAAAGGATTCTGTGTACGCGTAGTACCAAAACTCTATCTTATAGGTTGCATAACGAAAATACTGTAAAAGTTGTTTTACTACGCCCATACACTACGCCGAGATATTTGAATCCAGTTTCGCGGGCCACGGCCCACGTCATCTACAGGCTTGTATTCGCTATGTCCGTGTAAATTTCATGGCTGTAATTGGCAGGATTATTCTCGTCTTTCGATGTTGTCCAATCGGTGTACTGGATTTTTTATACTGTAAGTTCGTTTTTTCGCCACCTCGAGAC
>JAFFZH010000024.1:0-20175 GCA_018420115.1 Euura saliciscinereae
TTCGTTGGAGGTCTTTAAAATCAGACTCCGAAATCATCTCCTTGCCGAAAGCGCGAGACCGTTTGCGAGTTAGTTGTAACTCAATTGCGAATCCTCTCCAGGGTGCCTAATTTCTAGTTCCTTTCTAGGCAGCTTAAGCTTAAGCTTAATAATAATCTCTAATGTAACTCCTATCTTATTTCATTCTCTCTATTTGTCTACCTATCTTTTCTACTTTAATTTACGCTATTGTATTCTGTCCGGACTACACTTGCTCTCTGCGCTTACCTTATTGTTTCTTCGTTACTTGCTGTATAGTATTTCAGTAGAAAATGCTCCCTCTGTTTTATTTTTAGTTTTATTTTTAGTTTTATCTTTAGTTCTAGTTAGCTTATAATTGATCTATAGTTGATTTCTTTACTGTTACCTACATATTTTCTTGCTCTTCTTCGTTATCCCTAGTTTAGCTACCTTCATAATCTACCAAACTACCATTATACTGCACGCTGCTTGTATTCCCTTCAATCTTATGTACCTCATTGCTTTATCTTTTGCCCTACGACCCTCTTGGTTAAGGCATAATAAACGTTTTTCAATCAATCAATCAATCAATCAAATTCGAGTCAAAAATGTGAAAAAAAAACTGTAACTCGGCCAATAAATTTTTTGGGGACATAATATTTTCGCTTTTAACTACTCTCCAGGTAGGTAACATGCTCACAAAAAATCAGCCAAATCGAAGGGGGTGGGTGACAGGCCCGGCTTTTCTTAAATAATTTTGCTCAAGAGGACGACAACAACGCAGAAGAGGACCCCAGCGACGAAGATTTTCATACCGATCAGGCAGAAGACTCAGAATCCGACGACACCGAGTCAGAGTACTTCACAGATACGTCGAACGATGCATCAAACGACGACACTGTAATAGAAGCACAAAACTCGGATTATGAGCTCGAACCGGTGGAGGCACCACAAGAAGCGCCACTACGAAGATCGGAAAGAGCTCCGAAACCAAGAAAAATGGATGATTATGTCACCTACTTCACGAACGAAGAAATAATCGCCGACCCATTGACGATTGAAGAAGCAATGTCAAGACCCGACAAGAATCTCTGGAAGCAAGCGATTCAGAGCGAACTTCAATCACTCAAGGACAACAGCACTTGGGTACTAACCGACCGACCCAAAGACAAGAGGATCCTCGGTACCAAGTGGGTGTTCAAAACGAAGAGGAACGCTGATGGCCATATAGAGAGGTATAAGGCCAGATTGGTCGCACAAGGTTTTTCACAAATAAAAGGAATAGATTACGATGAAATTTATTCACCCGTAGTCAGACATAACTCTGTGAAACTGTTATTAGCACTCGCTGCTAAATATGATTTAGAAATTCACCATGTGGACGTGACGACAGCTTACCTTCAAGGGGACTTAAAGGAAGATATATATACATAAACCGGCCAGGACCTAACCATGATGAAAATAAGGTCTGCAAACTGAAGCGAGCTATCTACGGTCTCAAGCAAAGTGGACGCGCCTGGAACCTAAAACTAGACGCAGCGCTGAAGGAAGCAAGCTTCACACAGCTGAAGGCTGACTCTTGCGTTTACTACAAAAGACGCGACGATGAAACCACGATAATAGCCATCTACGTAGACGACATCATGATCCTAGCAAGCAACGAAGACTTGATAACGAAAACCAAAGACATGCTTTCGAGCAAATTCAAAATCAAAGACTTAGGACCAATAAGACACTTTCTGGGACTCAGGATAACCCGCGATAGAGAAAGTGGAATCATCCGCGTGGACCAGAAAGCGTAAATCAAACAAACTCTACAAAAATATAACATGGAAGACTGTAAGCCGGTGTCAACACCCTGGATCCAAACCAAAAATTATCCAAGCAGATGTCACCGTCGAAGGAAGAAATGGACGATATGAAGAGAATCCCATACCAGGAAGCACCCGGAAGTATTCTCTACGCCTGTCAAGGAACGAGGCCAGACATCGCACAGGCAATCAGCTCACTGAGCCGTTTCAACCAGAACCCTGGAAAAGCGCACTGGATAGCGCTAAAAAGAGTGATGAGATATCTGCAAGGAACCACCAACCTGGCGCTAGAATTCTCAAAAGACGGCAATTCGCATTTGTTGGGCTTTGTCGATGCGGATTGGGCTAATAATGTCGATGATCGACACTCCGTCTCAGGCATTCTTTTCAAGTTACAGGGTGGTCCCATTTCCTGGCAGAGTGAATGCCAGAAGATGGTAGCGCTATCGACAGTGGAGGCTGAGTACATGGCGCTATCGAGCGCCTGCAGAGAGGGGTTGTGGCTGAGGTATTGGCTTGGGGAAATCGATCCGAACGCAGTCTCGAAACCAACCGTAATACACTGCGACAACAAAGGAGCTATCGATTTGGCTGAGAATGGAGGATACAGTCGTAGAACGAAACACATTGACGTACGTCACAACTTCCTCCAAGAATTAGTAGAAAAGATAGAAAGAGAGAAACCAACATTTAAAATTAAGAAAATTCCCACCGAACATATGGCGGCTGACATTTTAACGAAGCCGCTACCTAAAATAAAATTGGAGTATTGTATCAAAGCAATGGGCTTAGAAAATGGAATGTAAAATTTTCTGTCCCTATATTTAATTTGTTTTTGATATGAATATAAGTTCGAGTGGAGGTGTTGGAATGTACGAACGTATATTCGAACAAAGCGCCTTCAGCGCACCTAGCGACATTGAAGGACTAGGTTTAAGTGATAAATGTAAGAATCAGTCAGTCGCTCAGTAGAGCTCGTAACCGTAACATATACTTACGTAACTATACTGATATACCGCGTGCGCATAATAAACATATTCATATTTCTGTTCATGAAATCTGTGTCTCCAGCCTTTATTTCAATCCATCTCCATCAACATTACATTAAAAAAAGAAGATCGATGATAGTCAATTATTCATCTCTTCGTTTACGAAATTGTTTTAACGATGCGTGACAACGTATTTAAACCACCATATTTTTATATTTCATGACGTATGATGCATATAGTATCGCTATTGATATATACTTAAATTTTCAAATTCTAAAATATGCGATAAATCAATTGTAAACAAAGTTCAACATCCTGCAATAGATTCGATTCTGAACTGACCATCATTGAATCGTTGTTAGCTTAGGTATATTAGCGACTATTATTGATGCATCTGAATATTATTTTTCGTTATGAGGAGTAAAAGTAGCAATTACTGATAAATCGGTTAAAAAAGCGTTCTCGTGTAAAAGAAATCATATGCATTTGATATGAATCAATCTGAACAAAAATTTACAATTAACAAATAATTTACAATTAATTTGAGGGAACAATATTCATAAAATAATATTAAATTAGGTGTACTCACGTGCGTCTGCCATTTCAAGTTGATTACGTTCTGTCGCTAACCAACGGTATAATGACGACAAATGAATACTGTCGTTCGCTCTGGAGTTTGTTACTCGCGGCCTACTGAGGTAAACTTATTTCAAGAGTTATATATATTATATTTCAAAAGGAAGTTATTGTGATCACCCCGAAAATGAAAATTTGAGTTTTCACTAAATCTTCACGTTTGGAGGTCCAAAGAATCACCTCCGACTATTTTCAGTTTGACGCTTGGGTGTGTGTGTGTGTGTGTGTGTGTGTGTGTGTGCGTGTGTGTGTGTGTGTGTGCGCGACCACATTTTTGTCCGCGCGATATCTCGAGAACGCGTGGTCGGATTTTGATCAACTTGGGTTCAATCGACGGGGCTTTTCTTAACATAGAACTGATTAGATTTTGGCTGTGATCGGATTAGTACTTGTTGAACTATTCAAATAACAAAATTCTGAAAAAACACAACAAAAATTACAATATCTTGAGAACGAATCAACGGATTTCAATGAAATTTGGTACCATATGGTTTTTTTGATCGCTGATCACGAATCTGAAGTCAGTTTTGCAAATTTTTCACTTGGCGTATTCGATATGCTGCAAAAAAACTAAAAACATTTGGATTTAGATAAAACATACCGGAAGCTGAAGATAAATAATGTGGAAATGAGATGGGACGACGAGCTGGGACGCCTGGTGAGCGCGCCGGCGGAGGGGGAGACCAGAGAGGACAGGCCGGGGGACCGGGGGGAATAGAGACGGAGAACGAAGGAATAAAAGTTTTATTCTGGAACGTGGCGGGCTGCAGGGGCAAAGATGAGGAGTTTTGGGAGTACCTGGAGGGATTCGACATAATCGGACTAACAGAAACATGGATAGAGGAGAAAGACTGGGGGGATTGGGAAAAAAGGTTGCCGAAGGGGTGGGTGTGGAGAAGCCAAGCCGCGACAAGGGAAATGAGAAATGGAAGAGCGAAAGGGGGAATACTTACGGGGGTGAGAGGAGAATTGAAGGGGGAGGAAGCAATAGGGGCAGAAGTGGAGGGGATTCAAGTGAGGAAAATAAAAGTGAACAATGAACAGTGGGACATAGTGACGGTCTACAACAGAGGGGGGAAAAGGACATGTTAAAAGAAATAGTGAGACTGAGGAACGTTGAAAAAGAGGAGAGAAAGATGGTAGTAGGGGGGGACTTCAATGCGAGAATAGGAGAGAAGGGAGGGAGAGGGAGGGGGGTAGACGGGGGGATGGACGAACAAAGAGGAGCGAAAGATAAAACAAAAAATGCGGAAGGGGATGCGCTACTGGAGATAGCGAGGGAAAGAGGGTGGACGGTGATGAACGGAAACCTACCAGGGGATGAGAGAGGGAAATACACATACGTGAAAGGGATACAGAAAACAACAATCGACTACGCATGGGTGAACGAGAAAACGTGGGAGGATGTGAGAAACTTCAGAGTGGAAGCGAGGACGGAAGCGGACCACCAACCGATAAGCGTGGAGATAAAGGGAGGGGCGAAGAGAGAGAAGACGAGAAAAAAGAAGAGGAAGGTGCAGGTATGGGGGGGTAGAGCGATAGAAAACTTCAAGGAGAAAATAGATAGATAGATAGATAGATAGATAGATAGGTTTTATTATTATCCATGGCAATGTTGGATAAACAGGTAGTGTATTTACAGACAAGTGTACACTACCAGCAAAGAAAGAGTACATGTGCCACTTAGGGGCAAGAAAATAATACAAATAAAAGATTAATAAGAGAAGACAAGAGTAATGAGGACACTAGTCCACGAAAATGTGTTCACAAGATGAGTCGTGACAGAGGCCAGATTAGGCATCTTGGGCTGGCGAAAGGACTGGAGCTGAAAAAACAGAGATGTGCACGGTGGGAGACTGTAGTTCAACTCTGAATTAGGGAGCCGGTAGGGCCAGGACGCACAGAGTTGTCAGGATCAGCGTCGGATGGAGAAACGGGAGGCGGCTCAGCAACGAACGTCTTGAGATCATCAGGCGAGCAAATACGCCGAGTAGGCTCACCATCGCTGCAACAGTAGTCAGCGCGCGAATACAGCTCTCTCGGACCGTATAGCTGCGAGGAGTGGGGATACCAAGCCAACGGTAGTCAGCGCGCGAATACAGCTCTCTCGGACCGTGTAGCTGCGAGGAGTGGGGATACCAAGCCAACGGTAGTCGGCGGACGCATACAACTCTCTCGAACCGTGTAGCCAGGGGACGAAGCCATAAGGGAGAAGAAGAAGAAGAACCGTTTGGAACCGTGTAGCCGCGAGGAGTGGGAACACTCGGGAATAATCGTGAGAAGTAGGGATGCTCGGGGCTGTCGGGGCCCAGCTCTAACGATAAGAGCAGAGAATAGGGGCCGGTCTCTACGCGTAGAAGCGGAAAAATCAACTACACTCGAACTCCCTCAGGTTGACCGAGTTGGGACCGAGCTATTTCCGCTAGTTGACGAAAGTAGGGGCCCCCACTCCGTGGTGTTAAATGTCGCCGCGCGCTGCCTCTCCTCTCCCCAAGGTGTGAGTGAGAGCAGGCCAAATCCGCGTGGATTCACCCAGATTTTCCGGCCATGTTTTTTGTGGAGGCTGAAACTTTTTTTAGGGGTTTTTTGGCGTATTTCAAGAGACCCGTGTCCAAGGGTTTTGCCCGCAAATTTTTTTAAGGACCGTATTTATTAATTTTTAATTTGGCGAGGAAATCAGTCTTTTTAAGGTGAAACGAAAGTCACGTGACCTCGATATGAGTGCGAGAGAGACAGCGACATTTCACACCTGGGATTTCCGAACCCACTGTTAGCGGCCAAAACACATTCGATTGATGTGAAATTGATATCAGTGACGCAAAAAAAGTGCACGAAGGGCGTATCAAGCTCGGTTTTTCGATAATCGAAAAAAAAAATCGCAGATTTTTATCAACATTGTTCTGTAATTGAAAAATTATTGTTTTTGGCGTTTACCTTTCAAATACACGAAAAAGGCTTCTGATACGCCCTCGGGGATAATGTATTACAGTGATTGACATCAACACACGTGATATTTATCTAGAAACAACCGCGTTTCGTGGGTTGCGAATAATTGTAGGTAACGCTATATGTATATCACGATGACATTCCAAACCTCGAGGTATTCGGGTAGGGAAGAATGTGAAGAATAGTACCCTGCGCGCTGCTAGGTGGCGCAGCAACACAATTTGTGTGCTTCGTCAAATCTGAGATGTTATGAGCCGGGCTGCCTAATTCCTATTCATTTTGATGTTGAAATATACAAATTTTTAAATCCATCACTTGTGAAAAATTTGATATTTTCTTTCACGGAATGAAAATATGATACTTTTTACGGTGAATGGTTATCGACTCGTCGTTTTATTGAATATTTCAATAATCATTCGTCAAGTTTCTGAATAATGATTTCTGTTCGTGACGATGATTGAAATCACTCAAAGTTGATAATAATAATGTCATTGACCGCAGAAAAAAAATTAAACCCAACTGGAATCAGATATTCATACCGATGTGTATAAAGGTTGTTGTTCCAGCAATTTTCTTCTAAAATAGTCATTGTTGTAGAAAAAAAAAAATTACGACAAACAATGAAAATATAATGAGTCCATTTTTTAAGCTTTATTAAATTCATCACAAGTTTGCAATTTGCTGTAATACATGACGCTTGTACGGGTACATTACTTTCATCCTTGAAAAACATTCTGTACTCGGCTTTGGTAATTGTTTACTTACTCTTCACTCAGAGTATCCTATCTATGGAGTATTCCATTTTTTAATGTTCCGTACAGATAGATGGTCGTAAGATGGTCGGGATTCTGAATAAACGAACATAATTATATCAAAAGAGGTTTATTCAATGTCAAATTACAAATAATAACAGATACGTCTGTCCCCGTCAAATGATAAATAACTACTGGCTAACTGCTAGGTAACGATGAAACAACAGTATCCCATAGCCAGGTAGATCTAGATCTCTTACAGTATTATCAATAAAAGACTCACACTCACTCGAATTCAGATTTCGAGTATAAAATTTATAAAGTTTACGAAAGTTAGCTGGAATCAAATTCCAAACATATAACTGATTCAATTGGAAATGAAAAAATGAGCGATGGCACCAAACATCAAAACCTTACATTATTCATTGCAATGTACCTGCTTTATACTTAGATAGTATCATTGATATAATATTGTCGATGCATAAAAAACTTGGCACTTGTATGCGCTGCAAGAAATGTTCAACGAAACCGAAAAGATGTGAAATAGATCATACATTTTACATTATGCAAGCTCGAATCGTAAAAATAAATATGCGACAATTATAGTTTTGCCATCCCAAAAGATTATAAAATAAGATCATAAAGTCCGATTATATCATAGATTATAAGATTATTTTTGAAAGCGTACACAGAGGACGACTTTTGGTTGCCACTTCTCACAGATTTCTAAATCAAAGCGGCATAAAAAAATACCGTCTGACATTGTCAGGGTGATTTAGAATTCGTGACGAGTATTTCATAGAAAGAATCGGATCAGTACAGCTTGATTCAAAAAATTGTACATGCCACAAAAATTATTTATATCTCAACAAAGTTCATTAGTTCACATTTTTAAAAAGCACTGGCAAGGTTTCAGGCACATGGTTCATCCGATTATATCTCTCGGCGTCTCATTTTCTTCGAAGAGAAATTATTCATTGTGTGAACGAGGGAAATTAGGAATAAAAAAATGCTGTGATAAGTTATATAGTCAGTTATCGAAATTTAGCGCAAATCTGGTCACTTTTTTCGCTCATAACTTGGCCGAAACATTTTTTTCCCTGAATTTCCCTCGTTCACACAATGAGAAATTGCTCTCCAAACAAAATGAGACATCGAGAGACATCACCGCATCAACTTTATGCCCCAAACCATATGACGAGTAATTTTTGAAGAAGTGAAATTTTTTATGTGTAATCAAGTTTGGTTGAGATATTCATGAATTTTGGAGTCTGTAGAATTCTTTGGATCAAGCTGTATTGGTCCCCTTAAAAACTTATTCTTTGCGTTTTCGTTTCCTTTTTTGTTTTCTCCATCATCCTACTGGGATATAAATTTTGAAAAAAGGAATTTAAGAATATGAATAATTACTAAGCAAAGTCTGATCCCGATTTCGATACGAATTAACCGTGTAAAATACTCGAAACAAATTCCGAACGACCGTGTATGAGATATATACACGACGTTGCTTGGGCTAATGAAGGAAATAGAATCAGAGGACCAAATGCTTTCGAAAGGTGTCCAATAGTCGCGAGTGGTACGCAATCAAGCTGAAACTGCATAGTTTCAACATCAACGAAATTTCAGTCCTCCTCTTGATCCGGCTTGTCTTATTTTTCTTCGGTATGCCATAGTATTTCTTTCGCTGTGGTCGCGGGTGTTGTAACTTTGGCTGCGCTTTTCTTCTTGCGTGTTTTCATCAGACATCCTGTGCCCGTTTCAACACGCAGCGAGGCATCATCAGGGTCGTCAATGACCCTATCTCTCCGGCTCGCTCTCCGGAGACTGATGGATACACGTGTGAGAGTGCACCGTATGAAAGCTATAGTTGTGTTACACTACAAGTGTCATCTGTAAAGTTAAATATGTGAAGTGAGAAGAAATTATCAAGAAATTCAGCTGTACTATTTTTTGTGAAGTCAGGTAAGTATCCCTAGCATAATCATTATGAGTTAGAAACAAGCTATCACTCGATGTGGTGTAGTCGACAGTGTTTTCCATTGAATCGAGTCAGCCAAGAAAAAAGACTAGAATTTTGTATTCATAACAAGACTTTATCCCTCGATGCGTTCAGGATTATGTGAAGGGGATCAAATCGAGTCAAGAAAAGTTTCTTGTTTCGATTTGATCGCCTTCACATAATCCTAGAATTTTTCATGTGAGACGTTTCAACGTATCTAACCACCTGAAGAAAAATACCGTATTTCAAATTTACAACATTTATCGTCAGTATTCATCTACAGGCAGCTTACACCAACACGTCACAATGGCTAAGAATCGCTAAATTGTTCATGAGTTGCTCTTCCGGCTGAAACTGTATGTTTGTATAGTGTCTCGTCTTTCATAATCTTGAATATATCTTGCAAGGTCTCGATCGACCTGCGGAGGGCTGTACACATTACACCCTATAGGCGTAGGTTAAAATGGTTATCAATACGGAACCGCTATCGATTATTTATGGGTACTGTTTTCTACCAAATCCTTGGAACCTCACTACCATCCTATCTTCGTGAACTATTCTGCGATCCGGATCAAAATGTTTGTCGTTCCTCCAGATTAATCGCAGCTGACTGCTCTTCAGCATTCAAAATCCCTCTTGCGCGTACAAACTGCTATCAAAATTCGTTCACACTCTCCGCCATTCATTTCTGGGACGGCTTTCCGTCTGCGGTAAAAGATAGTTCCTCGCTTCCTTCCTTCGAGCTTAATCTTTCTAAACACCTGCTGTCTCAGGAGTCCTGCGCCTAGTCTTAAATATGCCTCAGTTCTCCTGGGTTCCTAAGCAATCAAATCTTAGTAATAGTTTTTGCGTTTAGTCCTAAGTTGTCGCTATAATTATGACTATCAATATCCACAAATTCACTTTCACCCTGTTATTTTTTAGTAGTATCGCATCATGAGATGATGCACCATTGTACATATAGCACTACACTGCTTACTATCTTTTATATTAATTACTGTACTCTTGCTTATTATCTGTTTCTCGTTTCCTACTTCCATACTCTAAAACTGTATACTTCTGTAATGTACTTCTTCTACCTACAGGCTCAGCTTGGGCCATATAGCTTGGCATAATAAACTTATAGATACATACATGCATACATACACCTCTTCGGTTAGCGAATCAACCACACTTTTACAAACATGATGGACACTCAGGCTCTATCTACATTCTATAGAGCTGGTCAATCTTCGGCACAGTAACTCATCATTATTCTTTCACCTGCGTCTATCCGTTGCTTTGATGCATGCATCAATGACTCACGTCCACGTATTGATCAGTAATTATTCTTTTTTTCGCTAGTTTGGACTTCTACTTTTCGATCAAAACAGCAGATCGCCACTGAAACGTCGGAGAAGCTAGTGTTTTTTTTTTGTTTTGAAGTTACCTGACTCGACTCGACTGAAACAATCTTCGAATAATAAGTTATCGTCGAGAACCATAGTGTGTATGTTGAACGTATAGTTCTTGCCAGCTGTAGCGTTGGCTGGAGATTCGGTTTTTCTGTCGCCAGGAACACTGTACTGACTGGAGTCAGGCAACAGCTGCAAAGTCTGCCCACACTATCCATGTGAGTCGCGTCGCTCCGTCATTTGTATTTAGTGGAGCTGATTTTTGAGATCTGAAAAACATGAAAATAAATATATTTATGCATAAGGGTGACCTGATACAATCGATCGGGGCGACTCATGCTTTGACTTCGTATGTGAATAGAGTGCGATAAGACACGTAAAAACCTTTGACGACGCCGATCATCATTTGCTTCTGCAATCGCCCCGGTGAGTCGTGATTCCCAATTCTTCCCAGGAAATACCGGTTGGGTGTATCCAGGTTACAGACTCAGCTCAACTTGTAGAGGCGTTTCCTTTGGCCAAGATACAGAACCGATGTAAGGATCAGTTCAATGTAACAGGCATTTTGTCTCTGCATTGACAATTGACGAAAAAACAAATATTTCACAACAAAAAGTAACTCATGGTTTTCCTCCACAATGTGTGCAGCATATAAAATTATTTGTAAAGCAATACCTCGGGAAAAGGTTTCATACACAACCCTCCGCAGTCACACTATCTGAGAATTTCACGGCCGACACGATTGTGAGCAAACTATCACTCCGAAGTATTTTCAAAAAAAATTACAGAACATGCTTTGAACCTTCTGGATCATCCACGAAGAATTGA
This sequence comes from Euura saliciscinereae, assembly GCA_018420115.1. Classification (NCBI taxonomy): domain Eukaryota; kingdom Metazoa; phylum Arthropoda; class Insecta; order Hymenoptera; family Tenthredinidae; genus Euura; species Euura saliciscinereae. The sequence goes on from JAFFZH010000024.1 coordinate 11,356, forward strand.
CGTTTGGAATAAAAATTTTAACTTGAAAAACAAAAATCATAAAGAGGTGAAAACGCAAAAAACATGTTTTTGCTACAAAAAAACCAGAACTTGGTTGATTTTCCATATTTTCAACTAATTGTAAAATTCGATGGAAGTCCCATTGAGAGCCAGGGACTATTGTATATTTACGCCCAAAGCCCAACGATGGGTTGATTGCACGCAGTGTCGCTGTGAAGGGTTGTTGTGAGGGTAACGTAACCTCAAAATTCGTGCTTACGACTCCAGAGCTATTTACTACTCCAATCAAACTTTGATTGGTCTTGTATGACTCGACAGTTTTTAATCATCTAATTGTAAGATTAGTGCAGGAGCGACTTGGATGGCTCATTCAAAGATGCAATCACGAAATATCAATAAATATCAATGTCTTTTTCATTTGTTTACCAACAGTTATCGGCAATACGCGATGTAACGAACACATTCTATTTTGACCAACAATAAAGCCGGGTAAAGCTTTGGTTCTTCTTCACTCGATAAAAGGAACCATATCATCAATGATTGTACAATGACCTCGCGATAATCACGTACACCTACGTTGCGATGATGATTATCACGGACGTATATCAGAGGACCGGCAACTCCCGGCAATATTGCGCCGTCTTATCGTCCGCTAGTAGGCGCCTTCACCGTTGTAGCGCTGACAGTCACCGAGTCCGTTTTGGGCGGGATAATTCAAACGGGAGTGGCGTGACATGGAGGAAAGAAAAGAAACAGAATGAAATGGGTGTTTCACAATTCGGAGCTATGCACCGGCGACCTATTTTCACTTCATGCCACTCTGTGGTCACTACTCTATCGTGACTATACCTTTACCTGTAAGGTTATGTTTCGTGTTTATCAACACCAGACGTAAGCGTCAGACTCGGTTACTGCCAGCGCCCCGTAGTAATAACGACGGTACAATGCGGAACTACCGGACGATAAGACGGCGCTCACGGCTGACATAGGGGAGTTGCCGGTCCTCTAATATACGTCCGTGATGATTATCACGCTTCACGGTCAACCCTAACCTATTATTATTTGTGGTACATAGACCCCCCAAGGGGTCTAAATCCAACATGGAAGAAGAAGAACCCTAACCTAACGGTTAACCATCAAATTTAGGCAGCATGCCGCATGGCAGGCGGCAACGCTCGTCACACGTGACACGATGCGACATTTGTTATGCGCGGGAACGATTCGAACGGCATTCAGTGGTTTATATTAAAAAATACGTATGCAAACATTGCTATGGACTACAGATTATTTTTATCCGGGATTCGGATATTGGACATTCGGATTCTCTTCAAATCAATTACTCATTTGCTATGTTTCAAGATAGTAGCACAAGGCAACTCGCCTTGATGTCAGAGATCATGACGCATACGAGTTCACTTGTTGTGACGACTCAAGCTACATTCATTTATTATTGAACAGTCGTCTGCAGATAATGGAAAAGCTTCGAATATCACATTTTTGGCATTCCTGTTATTTTTTTTTATTATTATTTTTTATTCCTGTTTGGCATTCTATATATACAATTTTTTCATGTGGAAATATATATTATGTTTTTGTATCAAATTTTTTTTTTTATGTGGAAATACAAGAATTCACTTTCACCAGTCGATGAGAGAAAAATGTGCTTTGAAGGCATGGTGCGATACTGAATGTAAACTTGATATCTCAGGTAAGTTACAGATTTTCAGCATCAGATAACATTCTATTCAAGTCTGTCTCGACTTTGTCTTGATAAAATTATCCACGTAATCTCATAAAATTTCACCCGAGTTTATAAATTTTATAGTATTAGATGAAACTATTAAAAATAATATACATTCAATTTCGTATAATTTATTTCATACAAAATCAAAATTTAATGGCATATCATTTCTTTTAATCGTATCCGATGGCAACGGGCCCTGAGGAAACAGGTGGTACCTTAGCGGGTCGTCCAGAATAGACGCAATTTAAAAAATGCTACAATACTAGTATACAGGATGTTTATGTTAACTCTGGCCATACTCCTAGGGTGTGGAGGGGCTACCTAGACAAGGATTTTGGGGTATGATACCCATGATTGGAAACTCATCCTAACGGCTGTCGAGGGCTTTGAAGAATATGGTACTGCACCCTTGTTTTTAGTTTATTGAGTCAGATGTGATCACTTTCGACCTCGCTTTCGACCCAATGTTTCATTCGTTGATTTGTTATTTTTCTGATTGTTTATTGTTTTCTTCAAAGTTTATCTTTCTTTGAATGAAATGTTGCGTTGAAAGTGATCACATCTGATTCATTGCGCTACGAACAAGCGCGTGGTACCATATCCTTCAAAGCCAAGAGTTGAGATAAACACCCTGCATAGCTCCGTAGACACTTTTCATAGCGTCTTTAGAGTTACATCTGTACTAGACTGCCCAGCCAGATAGGTCTGTTTCCATAGAACCTGTTGAGTTTTTGCGGCGGAGTTGGGTAGTACGATGGGTGAGGCAGTGGAGATGATGTTTGTCTATTCAAAAAATAAGTCATCCCCAGTGCCAGTGCGTCACTAGTATTCTTCTGAAGGTACGGAGACACATTCGGCGTTGGATACAGTGGCAATCGTTCTAGCAGGGGCTGATGCAGTTTACTCTTTTCTTCGCTCTCCGCCAAGAACTTTTCTTCCTCTCATTTTTGTAATCTGCTGCACAAACATACGATTTTATGCAATATTAATATCCAATTTATCATATCCAGTTCATCTACTCATGGATCGTGAACATTTTCACAGTAATACACATGCTTTCTTGGTCCATAATATTATGCTAGAAGAATACTGTCGATAAAATGTATTTAAAGAAAACTTTTTTTCAATGTAATTGGCGCGAGACTCTACCGAGTCTCTTGATCAGCGTTTATTTTCTTCATCACCGAAATGACTAAATAAAAAAAGAATTTCTACGTTTGTGTGAACACTGTGTTGGTGCGTGTGTCAAAAGCAGCTTCCATCTTTCTACGGTGAAAATCTGAGTTCAGCAATCCTCTCGCAAGTCACTGTTACTTTCATTTGCTACTGTACATTTTCAATATTGCCCAAGTTTTCCAACCGATTTGTAAAATATTGCGACTCCGTAATTCGAAGAACGTAAGCGATGGCTTAGAGATAGTGATTAAAATATATGGTCAAATCAAAGTGGAATTCCTGCGACACCGAAAGACTGATAATAAAGAAGTGTCACATAATATCGAATATCAGTCACAGTAAGAAATGTGGTTATATCCTCATCCATCGAATCGTGTACATTATTCCCTGAAAAGCTTTTATTTTGTTGGCGTCACATCCTCTTCGCCATCCTTGCAATGCACCGGTGCCAGTACCAGATGCGTAGACGCAGGTATCGGCAAGCTAGCCAACCATACCGCTAGAGTCGCGGGTACGAGCAGTCCCAGAAGCAGTACGTCAGAAGGCGCAGGTAGTGCTAATCGATGCTGGTGAGCTCTTGGCCCCTCTGTACGTATCGCATATACCCATGAGTAGATGCGTGCTCAACCTTGGAGAATCACACGATGCGTCACGATGCACTGCATGTAACATGAAACAAAATTAGTAACTGTGAACGATTCTTGTTGAAGCATTTCCAGTCTACATTAGGAAATTACAAAAATTCAATTCGTGCCAGTTGCTCAAATTCGAAAAATCTGTCTACGCAACCGGTTTTTATGTCCCTCCGTCACAGGTCTTGGCCAAATCTCTTGATGCATGTTCGACAAATGACTATATACCTCATCCAATGGTCGAATTCGTAATGAAGGTAATAATTGTAAAAAAAAAACACGCTGACAAAACGCTTCCCTTATTCCCCTCTGAACATGGACCAATTTATCAACCCGGCTTTGTCTGAAATAACAGATTCGTGATCGGCGAGACATGTTAGTTCAATTTTCACGGCGTACTCCTGATTGTGTACACTCTTTATTTCAAACCCTTCGTCACACAAGTTTTTGTAATGCTTCCGCCACACAAGTGGCGTTTATGTGTAGCCAGAATTTTTGTTTTATTCAAAAAAATCTGAAAAGAATTCATGGATACTCCCTAGCGCTGCACCAACGTGCTCCGATTCTCTTTAGAATGGAATACGTTGGGACAAGCGAGGTGCTCCTTCTCCAAGTTCCCTAGATATTCGAGCGAGACATTTCTACTGGGTCTCGAACGACCCACCTGTGACAGAAGGTCAATACCGGTAGATAATTACCGAAGTGTCGAGGATAATTCAGAGAAACTTTTTTGGTAAACCTTTGTCATTATTTTATGTAAGTATAAATTTAATGATCGACGCAAGAGAAGCACGACCTGCACGACGCTTCGATAGTACGATCGAATAAAGAGTAAACAACGAATTCGAGAAGCTAGGAGGTTATGTTCGTAAGATGATTGGAAATGAAATTAAATCGCGAAATGGGAACCTCGTGCCTGACGTAGATGCTATATTTGGAAATGCTGCACACTTATGATAAAGCGACATCAGAAAAAGGAATAATAAATAAACTTTTTTTTCCAACGAATCGATGACCGAAAGTCACATCAGAATGATTATTCGGTGAGTTCATGATATCAGGTCTACAATGGGGTACCAGCGCGGCGATGCAACTAGACGTACTCTCTGACGTCACGCAGCAAAATCTTATGGGTGATCACGTGACGTCAAAGCGTACGCGTCGCGTCGACACATAGAGATCAGTGCTGGGTATCCTATTGTGGACTCACCTTGATGATACCCGAACATGCCCCCCCCCCCCCCCCCGCCCCTCCACTACCGACCGTCCTGGTCTCAGACACGGTCTCGTGGCGACCGATGTTTGTTGGCCTGTTGGTATGATCTATGCCCATATACGGAGCCACGGAGGGGGCACGATATATTCCATCGGGCAAGTGCGAGACGCTCGGACTGACAGAAGAGCGAGTATACACTATACATCCCCTCCCTGTTGCTCACCGTGGTCGCTACAAAAGCAGCGTTTAGGCGCTCGGAGCCGCGGCATGACGTAGGCCGGACAAACAATTAGAAAAAAAATGATACCATTATAGGAAAAAATGGATTATCCGCGATGTCGAGTAAGATATACGGTGCTACCTTTTACATGATTTGAAAAACGGAAAATTTTGCCCGAAAAATCGGTAAACATTCAAATCGTTCGCAATAACTACGATATATATTATTTCAAATCCCGGTCTCGCCATATTTTTCCGAAAAGTTTGTTGCTTCAACTTTTGAATGCATTTGAATTCCAGGGTTTTTGCTATGAGAAAAAATATGATCTCATTACTTTTGACCAAACTACTGACACATGAAATGAAGAAGATACATGCAAAATCTCAATCCATTGATTTCTAACTTCCCTGGTGAAAATTCGCGACGAACGCCAAATGTATGGTTTTCTTTCAATTCGCGATGAAAAAAAAAACTGAATAAAAGCCCAAGCAGCCCAATTGAGGTAGCACTGTCCAGATATGCTCAAAGATTTTATTGTTTCGTAATTTTCATTTCACGTAGCTTTGATTCTGAATCCATCATCACTTCAATTCTCGTTTAAAAAATGATTGAATTACAACCTCATTATTCATTCGTGAACGGGTGATATATTGAATAATCAAACTAACGTTGCAAAATCCCGATTCCTTCCGATAGCTATTCATATAACTTGTTATTCTTTGACAGATTTTAGCCAATACGAAATTACGGTATCCGTTAGAGTATTCGAAAAAAGGAAACCTAAAATATTACAAAGTTGAGAAACATACGATTCTTATCAGTGTGCGTGTCAACAGTTTTGTATCAGGTATGACCAGCTGCTCGTATTCTGTACGCGTTTGAACCATGTTGGTGACATAACCGTCTGAACTTCTAGGTCAGTGCTTGTCTACAACAAGAGTCGAAGTAAGAACAGACTGAGGTTTGTCAATTTGAAAAAACGCGTTTTTCACATTAATCACGGCATTACACAATGAATTGATGTATTGAAGGCCCACCACACACCCCCATCGGCATTAATATACCGATGGCCCTTCCTTTTGATATCAACATTTCTGTGAGAAATACTGACATTCGTCAGTTTTCAAAAAAGTGTTCTCCACTTTTGAAAATGCATCGAAAATGAATGTATAGGATGGTCCTACCGTTCGATATCGACCTTTGCGCGAATTATGCTTCAATCACACGCTTTCGCGTCAACTGAATCACAACCTTTTTCGTTGTTTTGACATAACATTCGAGCTACAAGTATAACGTGTACGTATGACATATTCTCCTCAGAAATTACTATTCAGTCGGGAATAACACCAACTCCCTGATTTGAATTATTGCCGCCATACGCCGTCTCATGTCGATTGCGTTTCTCACGTGTTTCGGATTACTTGGATCCTCACCCAACGCTAGTGCGGTCGCGAACGCAGCTGCGTATAGCCCACAGCTCTTACCGTCGGGTTGCCTTGCAACATCTGGGTAAATGATATCATTCATTCGTATCCTTGGATACCTTTTCCGAATAAAAGCTTTCTCGTGGTCGCGCAGTGCTTTACGCCCAAGACTATCGTACACGTAAAGAGTTGTTTGCTCGTAACGAATACAGCACCAATGTCGGAAATCAGGGCGGCCACCGATAATTAGGAGATCATGCTCCGTGTTTGACGGTTTCACCGCACCTGGGTAAGCGAAATCAAGTACCGAGGCGATATTGTAGTCACAATTTTCGGCAACGATGAGGAGAAAATATTGAATACTTGTATCTTCCAAGTAATTATCGGCATCGAGCACATTTGCTAAAACGGCTTCGGGTTCAATACATTGGATGTATTGTTGGTACACCTCCTCGTCTATCCGTTCTTGACCATTGTCCACGGCCACGCATGGAGTCGGAGATTCCAAGCGAGCGTCATTGTTTGTACTTGACAGGTCAACGACTGTTTCCGAATCTACTTCCATAGATTCTAACGGAGGCTCGATTGCAGACGCTGCCCGATTTCGTGACAGCTTTACGGCTCTTTTGGCTTTTTGGTCTTCTTGAGCTTGCAATATACGTTGCGGCTCGCGAATTTTCATATGCCTATTTTGCCTGCTATCGACGATTTCAGGAAGCATGCAGTCGTCATAAAATGCCGTCAATTTCCCCTCCATTTTGTGTTCCCAGAATTCATTATCCCGCTCTACTCTGACATGTTTCATCCCAAGCGGAGCCCATAGCGCGAATATACAGTACTCTCGATCAGTAACATGCAACTGACCTTGCACTTGATAAAAATGCTTATGATTTTTATTCATATTTTCGGTACTATTTTTCGCGAAAATATTCCTGTACAAGGGAAACTTTTCGATTGCCTCCCCGGGAGTATAGCCGTGTTCCGCTGCTTTTGCCATATACTTGATCTCTACGATTCCGCGCCCGTCGTCGATGAGACCGTCTGGCGAAGCACCCAAAAACGCAAGAGACTGATCAATGAATAATCCACTGAGCGATATTTCGACGCCTAATTCGCGCGCCAGTTGCTCTCTCGCCTCGTTTTCGTGCTCTTTTCCGTCAGCTACATGCGCAACGTCGAGTGCTTTCGGATAACGAATCTCCTTCACTAACCTAGAACACGATGTGTACTCCCTCATTCGGCATATTTCACCGAATTTAGATGCGGTTAGCATGTCTTTCCGGTACATGTGCCACATGTCGCAGTCACTTTGGTCCGCGGTCTCGCGTTCGATATCATCGCGTTTTGATTGACGCACACGCAGTTTTTCGAGGTGCTCCTCCTTCAACGCGTCGTACGTCTGCTGGCTCACGTCAGCCTGGCGACAGGATGGACCGTAGTCTTTATCTGTGCCACGACGCTGTCGACGTCGCTTTCTACCATTAGCGAGACGATGACGGTTTGTTCGCGCGACCTGTAAGCGCCTGCTCCGTTCCATACCCTCAACTGCTCGGGGAACTCGCTTCCCAGCGCTCGCGTATATTTTTGACGTTACCGCAAGCGTGTTGTGCTGTACCGCTGCACAGTGCGCACGGAGTTCATAAGAGTTGCGTAGGCTATGATTTACACGCCTCCCGCCGCAAAATCTATTGCCCTGAGAATGTACAGACTCAGCAGCATTAGTCGTTTTGTCTTCCAACAAAGAGTCCGCATTTTTCGCCAAACGGTTTACGACCTCGTCGATGATGCTCCAAAGACCGACTTCAGTGAGCACTGGGACTAGATTCGGCTCTGATTCGTCGCAGGGTCCGAACGACGAGTCACATCTATAGCGGTCACATTTCGAATGTTCGCCGAAGAAATGTCCCGGCATATGCAAAACGTCATACAAGAGACCTTGAACTTGTTCGTCTCGCGAGCTATCGTCGTCCGCTCTGTGGCGTTTTATAGCAGCCTCTACAAGCTTACGCATTTTGAAAGCGCTACTTTTGACGCGTGCACGAAGTTCCGTTACCGAAACTGAAGACGGCTTTTTTGCAAACTTCGCCTCCGACGCATTTCTGATATGCCTACAAAAATTGCGAAGCAAGTGATTTTTACACTCTTTTTTTTCTACGCGAACAGAATATGCTGCGTAAGGATCTTTATCGAGTATAGTTTGATACACACTGCTATCTCCGTCACCGATAACAGTTCGATAAATTAATCCATGGGTTTTTAAGCTACTGGAAAACCCTTCAGCGATCATATCAGCTTCCATGCTCGTCGATGATAGATCATGACCATAGTTTTTATAGCAGTCGTGGATCGGTGGTTCTTCACCGCGGTTCGTAGCTTTACTGCAAATACAGCAATACTTGTTTCGGACT
>JAFFZH010000039.1:0-14039 GCA_018420115.1 Euura saliciscinereae
CCCCCCCAGAAACGTGGGAAGGTCAATTAGAAGTCAATTTTAACATGGGAGATCAGGAACAACTTTGAGCCAAATAAGGTGAAAAATAAATCCAGTATTTCAGGGTCGCGATAATCAGACGACAATGAGTTGAACAAATTTGGTCTGATATTTTTCTTAAAATTAAGTACACTTTCACAGTTTCAGTCGCGTTCTTAATTGTGAGAGCGAGTCTCAATTAGTCGGGTGCGTATGAGTACTTCGTTGAGAATTTCTCGTTCAATGTCAAGCTAAAGTCAAACAACCAGGTCCGCATCTCGTGGATATTAAATTTATGCACTCATCTAGATATAATGTGAAACTAAAATCGGTGGCTCTCTCCTCGTGGAGTTATAATACCCTTTTGAATGCAAATAAAATTGCAAAACTGATAGAAGATAAAAGCGAGTCGCTGGAGCAAGTGTTTTTTTTTTTAGAAGAATATGAGAATTTGAGCCGCGTGAAGTTATGAGAGAAAAAAAACTTTCACCGTTTCTGAAAATCTCCAAGATTTCGATGTGAAGTTTTGAAATCGTAAAGATTGTCGTATTTCTATATGAGTATACCGACTAAAAATTGAAATTTTTCTCACTTTGCTAATTATAGCGTCACGCTGAATAAACTTGCGATCCTTTATCCGAAGTGTGAGAGAATATACGTTCACCGTTTAAAATCTACTGATACAAAAACGTGTATAGTAAAAATATGAAATTTCACAAATTAAAATTAAAAAAAATCATCAAAGAAAGTGAAAAGAATCGTTGTAATCATGAAAAGACAAGATACAACTTCATTGATGTAATAACTGTCATCAAATAGGTATTTAAGGTGATGAAAAAAATTCAACTTCCTCGGCGAACCTAAGAATCTGGTGCTATAAGATAACAAAAAAAAGCTAATGACGTTAAAACCGTATGTTTTACGTTCATAAATTTTTTAACCCGATTTCAAACCTGCATCGACATCTCCTGAGCGTTATTTAATAATTTAATTATTCCTGTCGTGAGAGTCATTCTGATGTTCTGCAATATCTTACGATCTTGCAAATGTATTATCTAAGCGTGGCGTTAGAGTAACAGACGCCCGACGATTAGGCAACGTCGATTAATAATAATTAAGTTGCGTTTATATTTTCTTGTACCCATTTCATTCTACCGGCAGTAGAATATTCATAAAACGCCTAAAATGAATGACACCTTCTTTCATCGAGAGACATTTTGTTTTTTTTTCTATTACGTAACTTAGAGATTGTGATTTATACTCTGGCCTATTATTCAACGCATCTCATATTCCTTTTCGATTCACCACGTGCAAAAATTTCTCTCGAAAGTAAAATAAGGAATTTGACAAAAAAGAAAAAAGTCATAACTATAGCCTTGAGACATTTGTTCGATATTGATGGAATTCCTAGCTTCGAATATCTTATCTTTCGTTCTAGTCTGCGTCAAGCTCCGTCGATTCTGTAAAGTGAAAAGTTGAATGAGTTGATTTCAGAAGAAAAATCGTGCCAGATGGATTTTTCGAATTCTTGACAGAGTCCCGTGTTTTTTTTTCTTGTTTGAGCAAAACATCGAAGCGATGAAGATTCTTCTGGTGAGAGGGAATAGCGACGAGTCTGCAAATCGCGTACAAGGTGCCCCAGGGCATCGCTAAGGCCATTCACTTTCGAATCCTGAAGAAAGTGCAATTCACAATCTTTGTTGAGGTCGTTGTCTGACCCCAGATATTCTCGGTCGACGTCTCCTGTTTCGCCCAGTGCTTCGAGGGGTTTCCTAAAGAAATTTTATAACCGCTTATTAATTCGTGATAAAAATTAAAATAAATTCTTCAGCTCTAACAAAAACACGCATGGAACCCTGTAATTGTTTATAATTATTGCACCTCAACGAGCTTTCTACACTTATGATTAATTCAAATCTACTTTTATTCAATCACAGATCAACTCTGTGCAGATCTTACATACCAGTTACGTATCACCCGTTACGCGTAGGTTGTTATTAAATTGAGCAAAAAAAAAAAAAAAAAACTGGGTGCACGCATCGGGTTACTCAAACTCTCAGTATTACCGGTACGTGCGTATGAAATAAAAAACTAGCTTCACGTATCACGCAAACCGTATAAAACAGCGTTTTTAGATCATGACAATTTGAGCAATTGCCGAATTACCTGATTCCCAAAGCTTTGACAAATCAGGATAAGTTTTTGGCAATTTGCAATTATTGTTTATCAAATCACGATAGAATTTGATTCGGGAGAAAGGATGAGGGTGAAAGTGGTTGAGCATCAAATCTGTCAGTCAGTTATTTGAACGTGTGAAACGAATCTTTTTTTATTATTAATAATCCTCGATTCGATTCACTATCAAATTTCTTGACCTCTATACACTTTCTCCCAACTCACCGATTAAATTTTTGTTAAGTATAGAGGATAAAAAAAAATTCTGGTACCACTTACCGAGAACAAGATTGAATCCCTTTCTCATCGGATTTATAATTCGTTTCAAAACATAGATTCACACTTATGAAATGTCTGTCTCGACCCGATCGATCCTTTCATGAAGATTGACGCAACATTTTATCTAGTTTGAAGTAAGCACGATTTCGAAATTACACGAGTGACGTGCTCCTCGGTTTATTACTGCAATATCACTCGGCGAAGAGCCAGCCTCGTACGTTACACCGGTCAGAGGTCATTTTTTTCACAATAATTCACAGTCAGGTGGAACGCAATCTCTATATTTTAATCCATGCAAATAGTTCAGTAACAATGACGTTCTACATGATCAAAATGTGTGTTCGGTCTTCTCGTGAAGCTTCACAATCAGGCAATTATGATACCGTCTATCTCCTATCGCAGCGTCCCGAGAGAACCGGAAGTTACTATAGTAACAAAGTCAGGCGTAATGCCTGTTACCTGATAGACAAATGCATTACGGGTGTAAAACATAGACTGAAGATATTAGTTTTACGTAATGATGCGGCAATCGCTATGGCTTTGCACTATGACCCTTAATACCCACTTTCTAACTGCATTTAAGATTTATGATAGCCAGTGTTACGGTGCAACGATCTTGTGATGCCTTTGAGAATGAAGAAAACTATCGGAGACTCGATGCTGATTGGACGAATTCCATCGGTTTGGTTTCCAATTGAATTTTAGGATACCAAAAACAAAGATTTTCTGTACATCGGAGAATAACCGAATCATAATTTTTCATTGAGTTGGAGCCTTTTTTTCTTGGAGTTGTCACCGGAAATTGAAGGAGCCATTTGGATCAAATCAGCTTAAATTTACTACGCAAAAAATGTCGAATTCTTAAGTTTTTAACAATTAATTAATCAATACTGTTAATTATAAACGCAAGGTTTAATCAACAATCTTAATAAATCCTTACAAATCAGTGGGATTTTCTAGAAATCGGAATAATGATTTTCTCCAATCCCAGAGTGAATATATAACCAGATGAGTTACAATTATAATGACTTGTGAAATCAGGTTTACCTGTTAAAACTTGTGTCCATGTATATCTTATGGAATTTTTTGAAATTCTCCAATTTCTTCTCACATTTGAAATCCAACAAATTTTGTTGCTTAAATACTTTGAAATCTTCTAAGTTTGTTGAAAACTCTTCAAATCGGTCAAATGTTTTTTAAATCTTCTGAAATTATTTGAAATCTTGGTGTACGTCCAAATTGATGAGTGTTACATTAGCCCCTAGAAAAAGCTGCTCAAAATAACATTACCTACACTGTTAGAAATGCTTCATAACTTGTTATGAAGCAGATTAACATATACTTTTTCCGACTAAAATTCAACGTTTTTTAGATAAATATTAGATAAAGTGATTGAAAATTCAGTGTTTTATATTAATATTAAGATCAAATAATTGAAAATTCAGTGTTTTATATTAATATTAAGATCAAATGATTGAAAATTCAGTGTGTTTCTTTAATATTTAGACACAAATATGAAATTTCAAGATTTTTCAGTAAATTTCAATATTTGAGTAATATGAAATTTCTAACTATTTCTAACAGTGTACATTCTGCTAGTTATTATTCAAGTGAACAAAAAAATAAATAAAATTGAGACCGCTTTTTCGCTCCGGTACTGCGAAATCATCCCAATGCGGAAATATTCAACACGCTGTGGCATTATGTGTGTGAAATAAATTGTCGATGAATTTTTGCGGCAATAATCACAACTCTGAAAGTGTTAGGTGATACGGTAAATCATACGCCGCTATGTAACGAGGGTAACGCGCTGGCTATGCGCAGTGTAATTTCTTATTACACTCTCAGCTGAATGACAGCTCGAACCTTCCTGGTGATTAGTAATCAGCGATTACGTACCTATACCCGTTGCAATTACACCGTTTCATAACATTTCAGTGCAATAACTAACGAGTTTTATAAATTGATCTAGATATCTTATTTTTTATCTCCCATCCGCTCTCATTGTGCGCAATCTACTCTGATTAATGAAGACCCACGGGTCAGACGCATAACGAGAAAAATGTGCGAAAAGAAAGTTGGTTCGCACATTTTCTCACAATGTTGGATGAATTGTTGAATTGATTATTAAATCTCGTGCAGCCTACTTATCACTCGAAGTAGCGAGTACGTTAATTCTCTTCTTTCGATCAAACGCGTGACCTGGAATGACGAATTTCAAGGATTTAGATCTGGTTATTACTATCGAAGGAATCTGTATCAACTCGATTCGAGTGTAGAATTTGTTCAACGCTTTACGAAATCGATTAGACAGACTCAAGTGTCTCATCATCGGACAGAGCAGAAAGAAGATGAATTGACTTGTAATAACTGATCCAATTTACACAGATAAGTGGCCAATTAATTCCGGTGCATCGTATGACATTGAGAAATTTCTTCAAGTAGCTCGAGGATTGAGAAACTAAAAAACAGTACGTGAATCGTAATTCAGTATAATCTGTACTGAATGTAAATTCAAAGTTTGTGTCATTTCTACGATATGTTTGCATTCACGCTAAAATCGAAAGTTTTTTCCTTTCGGTCTAGCCTTGGTCCCCTTTGGCTCCCCGCGACGTACGCGTCCGATATTCCAAATGTCTCCGATAAACCGCATCTCCATGGTAATTCCTATCACACCATGACGTCATAATTACGGGAGATTTGTTCGCCATTTCGCAATAGATTTCTACAAATGTTTAGTCAAATAGGTCGACTACGTGTAAATTACGGCATTGCCCGAAGAACAAGCACCTACATCCGGTACGAAACATTTCTCTCGTGCTTTCCTTGTGACCAATTGCGCGAACCGCAAGACCCTGCGTCTCACTTAGTAAGTCAAGTCGCGAGGTATGAGGAGAAATTGGTGCTCAACAGTGGGCGTTTCGGTCTTGCCAGACAGGTGATGATGGTCTTACCAGTCTAACGGCGAGTCTCATCTGTGTAAGAAGGTACAAAAAATAGTCTATTACAACTCGACCAGGTAATCCGGAGGTGTTACAAAACATATGGACCTGTAAATTGACCGGGATATTGGGTACCGTTGAACCAACGACCGGAGAAACGTTCACCTGGAAGTGGATAAGTGAAAAGAGATAAATACTCACTTACTGCACCGCTGAATCGAGTCGTTAGGCCTCAGTTAAGTTCATAGTGAGATTATAGACCGACGAGTGGTAACGGACCGCGGAAAATATTCTGGCACTGTGAATGTGCACTTTGGATATGAAACCCTGATTCAAGTTGGGTAAGCGGAGTGGGAGAAGCTCACTGACCCAGAGCTGGTGAGTATGCTACATTTTACCGGTCTCTGTATTCCGTTTTCCGTTACGATGTTCACGACTCATTCATGTCAGACATTGTGGATTCAATCGGCCATTTGATTGGCTTGAGCCTTTCGCTCATGGAGAAAACATTCGACGGTTGGGGAAACGAGTCGCGGACTTCGATTCGAGTGGGTGTAGATGTTGGATAGATTCTATGATCGATTACACGTGTCTCCTGTGGTCGAGAATGGATTCGGAATCGATGCAACGTTATATCCTCAGTTAACACCTCGACTTTTATGACCCACGTCTCGAATGATTCCAACCAAGTGTCTTGTTTTAATTCAATTCAACTCTGAGGAAATTCACACTCCGATAGTATTGGATGATGTAACTATAAAATGATCGCATCATTCGGGACTTGAATACGTTAAAAATTATTGTGAAAACCATTTACAAGACATTGGGAAATCACATTCTCGTTTCGTTTTTTTTCCACGATGCATGAAAACAGGATTGCAATAGATATGGATATAATTCAGCGATAGGCAAGTTCCTTCTGATTATGTACACAGATACATGTACATACCAAGGACGTTGTGCAAAAATGATCGACATTTATGGACGTGTACTAAAATTTCAGTCATAATTGCATCTATTCGGGGTCGACTTTTTCTGCACTTTCTAAATTATTTCTAGTTACTCTGCACGTTCACTTTTTAGGCATGAGGATCGTGCCATTCGGGCTGGAGTGACTCGATAAGAGGCACACTGTGACTTCCGGCACTGTTATCTCTGACACATTGTGATCCAAAAATTATCACAAACAAAGAAACTCAATAAAACTCTATAAAACTCAGACAACAAATCTTGTCTGTTATCAGTTCTTCAGTGACCCCGGAATATTTGAGCAAAGAGCAAGCAATGGATCGATTAATTGATGAGCAGAATGATCGAAGAGATTAACTAACAATAAATGTAGAAAAAGGGAAACTGGAGAGACAATTACTTTAAATTGGTTGATTTTTGATTGTTTTCACAGTTGAAGTGTGTCAGCAAAGAGCTTTTTTCAAAAGCAGCACAGCAAAAGTGCTCTTTCAACAATTTTCCATTCCTGTCACTCATCCCCCTGAATTGATCAGAATCATATTCCATTCTGTTGCCATTAAAGGTGTGGCAATATTCGACTTGCTGAACAGATTAATCAGAGGGAAATCTAAGATTTTTCGTCCAGAAACAATTATATATTTTATGCTTTGAAAAAAAAAAATAACAACCTTCAGTGGCGAAAGGAAGCTTTTCCAGTCTCTTCTACAAAAGATCCCCCCAAGGAGTTTTCGCTAAGACTCTGCTTTAGAGTCCCTCCTTAATTGGAGTAGAATTATGATGGTGGTACAGTTCTGAAACCGAAGACTATCTACTAGATACATAACCGGAGTAAACTGAGTCCTTCAAGGACGCGATACGTACTTTCAATGAACAGGATTGCTTTCAAAAATCTTTTGCCACAAAAAGGCGTAGCTTAGGGCAACCGTGTCGTCATTTTACTATCCAGATGTTAATCTTGCTCATATATGGTTTCGTCACATCGTAACTTCGTGATACTTGAAATTAAAATTGACCTAACAACGTTTTAGACTTTGTGCAATGTTATCCAAAATTATTCTAGCATTTGAAAGATGACCACTATCAATTACTGGAGTAGCCAATTAATATTATAAATCTCGAAAACCGACGGTGATTAAATTTCGAGGTTAACCGAACGCATCTTACGCTATCTACCATCTGATTCGTAGTCTTTTATACCGGACTTTCTTCACCTTTCTCTCCCACAGCTTTTATTATGCCTCATTGAACCCCGGGACAGGACGTCCGCCATACTCGATGCTGCTCCGCACAAAGTGTCATTCATGAATCAGCATAACTATATTCGTATCCTCAAAAACGTCTTTTGAACCGTTTCCATTTTTTTTAATTCACACTTTCTACGAGGGTAAAGGAGAATCTGAATCCTGTTTTCTTTCTTTCAATTGCAATAATGGCCAGCTTCCAGATTTCAGTTTCGGTCAAAGAACTGAAACAGAACGAGTTTCCCAGAATTTTTTGTTTTACTCCGAAGTGAAATGAGACGGATCTGTCAGGTTATAAAATTGTGCAACCGTGCCGCAGAATATCCTTGAAGAAAGTGAAGCCAATCCTGTTATTCGTAAAGTGTTCGCAAAATCTACGTCTTCCACACGGAAGGTTCCAGCCGTTGCCGTATCGTATCGTTACGTAACGGATTCGAGTGGTCTGGTTCGAGATCGCGGATATTCTCTCAAGAAAGTTACAATAATGAACGCATCCTGAATTCGTTGGTTTGGAATTGAACGCAGAAACGTAACCGCGAAAGGTACCATTGCAGTTGTACGCCATCATCAAGACCGCGAGGCGCCACCTAACACGACCGAATATGTATCCGACATTCGAAGCTGATGATCATTTCTCAATCGATACTTCTCCGCGGTGCGGATCAACTTTCGAAAAAAAAATAATAATAAAACCAACGAATAAAAATAAAACTTGACAGGATCTTTGTGGCTTTGTGCTGATTTTATCGCGAATAAAAACTTTTTCTGAATCGACGATCATGGTCGGAGTTTGTTGTAAGCCTCGAACTAGGAAACCTGGGTGAAAAAAGAAAGTTTTTATGTATCAGAAAATCGAAAAAAAACGTCATTTCATAAAATTTTGTAAAACTAGGTACCTGAAGTTAGATAAAAATATGACGAAATGTAAAAATCATTTATCTCTTCCGGTAATCGAGGTCGTAAAATGTATCAATTTAATCAAAGGTATTTTTGGGGCCAATCGATTTCGCTTCACGATGAAAGACAAAAAAAAATCGGTTTCATCACGATATTTGAATTATTTCTAGAACTACCGGAATTGGTTATTCACGGAAGTAGAAAGTGAACTAAAATATACGAATTTGATGATTTCCTTAATTAACGGTTGAATCAGATTATACAAATTTGGTATTGCATCTGATTGCCGTGAGATATTGTCTAATTGCACGTTCTCCTGGACGAGGCTCTATACGGTAATGAAAAAGTACTATTTTTACATTCGGTATAGGAAGAATATTGAGTGAACGTTATCCACTACCGTTTCAATGGATTGACTCAAAAACGCCTTGCTCAATTCGATGATTGATCTTGGAAGCCATTCGAACATGAATCGAACAGATCCGCATCGAAGAAAACTTATTTTCGATTATCAAAACTGTTTAAAAGTACTAATCAACTGATTGAAAATTATTGCATGTCTGAACAGTTGAACTATCGCTCAGCAATTAGGAAATTTGAATGGAAGCATAGGCTGGCTGCAGTGCCTCAAAAAAATGTCTAATGAAAGCAACAAACGTCTCAATATATGAATCCGAAACAAAGCGATTATAATCAAGTCAGGCTTGATGACTGCAATCAAATCTGATATGTAGCACTTTGTAATCTGAGGCACGTCCCGGGACCGTATTAGCAGCAAGTCCCGTTTGATGTTATAATATGCGGCTATACCCACAAGCTTTAATGTGTGTCAGAGTAGATCTTTGGGTATGTTAATTTTTCTTAAAAGTAAAATGACATGAGGACATTGCAACTGTTTTTTCCTTCTTTTGCACTGAAATATAACCGGCTTAAGTCACGTGCAAAATGGCCTCACGTTTTCTAGCTTTGCATTAAACTTTCCTAAGCTTGAAATCGTACGGAATGATGACTATCCGTCTCTAAGAGTTACGCAAAACTGAATCCAGTATCAGGATTTGGAGAAATTTCATACGTCAGTTGCGTAAAAGAACGGATATAATTAGACCTGTGTATATAGACGTGAATCTATTTGCATACCTGAGACGTTTCATTTTATTTGCAATTGTAATGACGCTCTATATGAAACCGAAAATTGATACCCATCGACATTGGCTCCACCCGAACAAAGATTATTCATTCAAAAAATTCACTTTCCACTTTTTTGCTGCCCATTCGCTGATGTCTGTAATCATACATCAAGGTTCAAATCGCAATTGGTTGTTTGACACTTGTCAAGGCCAAATTCACAGCGATTAGTCAAATTTGTTTCTAATTGCACAAAATTCAAAGCCTGTAAAAACCAAATTCGCCAATTCGTCATAATTTATTCAGAATGTTTCAAATATTGGCAAGCATAGTACATTTATAAATTGCGAAACTCACAGGTTGCATGTGAATGCGAACTAGAGACTGATTCGATGACCGAAATCTAACTGACGTAACATTCTCAATCATACAGACAGCTGAAATTACGGTCCAGTGCCAATGCTCTACTTAGTACTCGATTAGATCAACGATAATTATTCAAACTGCATCGCTGATCAATATCATCGACAAAGTAATCTCTCGATCTCCGCAATGTCTGGGGGTGAATGAGGCTGTGAGATAATGTGCAACGGCAACTGATGGTCGGATCATAACGAAATGTTGTAATTTTGTCAAAAGATATATGCGATAGTTGAGCAAGAAATATCACGGATTTAGGAACCGCAACTCACTTCCGTTCTTGCTATCCCGAAACAACGATTTTTTCGGGCGTGTGTGTGTCTGTGTGTGCGTATCTCTTGGCTAGTACGAATATTGCTCATACTGCCATAAGATATAAGAGGTGCTGCCGTCGAAAGCACCCCACCTACGAAGCGACCGACTCTAGCAAGACCCATACTTACATTCGCTGACCGCAAGACATCGAAGTTACCTCTCAGGAGTCTCTCAAACGAGGCCTACACGCCGTCTGGAACACATCTCGAGGATCACACATCCCCTCGAATAAAAAATACAGTAAGTCTATAGTCAACGTGATAATATTTTGAAACATCATCCGCGTTATTTGACACCCGTTCAACTTTGACGATCCTGACGGTATCTTATTTTCTGCACAACTGTCGTGGTTTGATTTGATAATTGGCCAATTTCTGTTATTTTAACAACGTCGTGTCTCTGAATTTGTCTGTTTCCTTCCGCCACTTGACCCACCTTCGAATAATTTCTCGATTTCTCTTCGACCATGTGGGATAAATATAAAACTAATTTTACCAGACCGGTGTCCGGTGGTGTGTACACGTTTCCCAAAGTAAAAGCTTCACTCAAGCCCATATTTACCTCATTACACATTCATCAAACCCATGATCCTTGGAATGAATAGCCTATCTTTACGGTATCTTTATGGTCTGATAATCATGGGCGCTTTTTTACAGGTCATCTATTTATTGAACAAACCATGAAACTAGCGTGCACACTGTGTGGGCTGCTCATAGCAGTCGCCCTCGTTAACGCCAACCCCATCGTCAAACGAGAAGCCGAAGACCTAAGCCCTCTGAATGAAGTAAGTATCTCGCAAAAGATAGAAAGACTTATTTCATATTTGACGACAAGATTGTTCCAAGTTCAAGTACACCGAGTCAAGTACGACAATAGAAATAACTGGGTAAATCTACCAATACGTTTTTTAGCACGCTGCAGGTTGATTCTTATGTAACAAGTGTCATGGCTGCGTGGTCCCCCACCCCGTGACACCGATGCTATGGCCTAGGTGGATAATTTCTTTCACTTTATGACGTACTCGCGAATTTTGACTGAACAGAATGATTTCCAATCGCGATTATGATTCATTGACATCGGATCAATCGATTGAAAGTCTTGTTTGACATATTGTGTGATTTTGAAGGGGTTGAGGGTTTTGACACTGACGTTTGTTTCGAATTGACCAACGTTTGGCAGACGCATAAGATCGTCGTGACTATATGTGACGGTGACCGAGTCAGTTCGATAGTGAAAGTAGTCGAACGGTCCAGGAGATAAGCACAGACGGACAGACCAACGAACACGCCTTTCCATACGGTGTGAATAAAAATTGAACACACATTGCTGTAATACAGGCACTCGAGGATGTAGGTTAAATTCTTGACTCTATCTGACAGATTGTCGTGTATGCGAATTAGGAATGCTTATTAATTCGCGAATTTAGATTATTATGCAATGTGGACTCTGATTTGTTTTCATTATTCATGCGAAATTTGCATTAATGAATAAGTCGAATTTCATAATCTTTTTATAGCGACAATTCTACGGTTTCGGAACGCACAATTAGTTTACTATTTTGCTCAATCTTTAATGCGATTCTATGCTTTTTACTATCCTCGACTTTTGGACCTCAAACTATTAACATATTAGGAGAAAAAAAATTTAACGCAATACTAGATTTGGTGTTACATAAAATCTCTTCTCGATTTAGGAATAAATTATCGCTGCCAGTGCCTCTTCGATATCGTGGATCTATTTTATTGAAAAGATATCGAGTCTCGATTATTAGACATTTTTGCGAATATTGACGAATAAAAAAACCTTCTTTAAATACTTGGAATCAGTTTTAAGCATGTGTGAGGAAATCCCTCGTTACGCCATACAGATGCTCAATCACATCGCTCAAGCTAACCAAAGTTGCACAAGAGACGAAGACGCGGTACGAAACTGGCCGAAATGTTATCCGCGTAGAATTCTTATAGCTACTCATACGTTGAATTTCATGGATTATTTTGCCTCGTGTTTAGAATAATTGAGAGGTAATTTTCACACAGTTTAATCGAGTACTCGCAGAGTTTTGTAATAATGAGCAAGGACATCTTACGCGGGAATAAAATTATTTATTACCAAACGAGTATGAGTAATCTTACCGGTTTGAAAACTATACTAAAAAAGCTCACAATCGCTAAAATACATTTGAAATTACATTATGTTCAGGTCTACGTGTCGCAGGCTGACGAAGACTCCCTCGCTGATGGAGAAAGGGGAGACAGAGACAAGAGGAAAATTGGAATCGTTAAGCTCGGTGTCACCAACGGAATCATCAACTTTGTCTTCGGGGTAAAGAACATTCTGTGTGACCTAAAATTGGGAAATAGGTTGAGAGACAAGTGATCGTTTATCTTCATTCATACAAACGATCTTCTTGCACGCAAGAATCAAGGCTGCTTTCTATAGACCTGCTTTTCAATTATTATCCCAATCGTCCATAGCCACTCGAAACGAAGTACGTGACTGTTACGAAAGTGTGAACATTCCTTTATGAAAATGATGCCAAGTTGGAAATAAGTAGCGATAGAGACGACATCGATAACCAAAGAAGATATTCAAGATCCTTCGCTTTCGTATTTATAGAAACTGGACTCGTTCCTAGACGCCAAAACGAGGGCTCTGGCCGCCTTGGACGAAGGAAACAAGGCGAAGAACGTAGCTTTCGGTATCGACAACAGAGCATCGGCTACCGGAAGTTTCATCAGCAACCTGATATCCCAAAAGATTCAAGCAGGAACATCGAGCATCGGTCCTCTGATCAATGGAGCAACGACGTTCATCAGCACCGCTAGCAGCGGTCTCTCGAATGCTTTTGCATCGAAAGTAGCACCCTTTACCAATATCCTCGGTGGGGCATCCGCCGGAGGCGATGGTCCGTAGAATTATCCAAATAGCATAGATCGTGTGCAAAGTGCGGAAAGTGGACGATAATTATGTCCAATCAGTGTGCTTCACATGAGACAGACATCGCCCATCCGCACGTTCCACACACGCACTTCTTTTTCTAACCTCGGCAAAAAAGTTTGATTCGAGAAGGAGACGAATAATAGAAAATTTCATTAACTTGAACTCAAGCTTGATACATTCTCCCGAAATAAAGCCCTAGTGCGGAAAGTGAATCATTTACGACGTGCGCATGCGCCAACTTCTCTTATCTTCGCCGTTCTAGAATCAAACTTATCAAGCTGGTGTTACGTGAGACTAATTTCTTCGCTCCCCGTGTCTGACGTTTATCCTAATTGCTTTAGGATCTTCGGGAGGCGGCCTGGGCGGAGGATTGGGAGGGATATTGTCTTCTGGAATCGAGCTCATTTCCGGTCTCAGTGGGGGAAGTAATCTGAGCGGTGGAAATGGAAATTCTGGTTCCAGTTCCGCAGGGGCTGGTTTCAATTTCGGTGGTTCAACAGGAGGAAGTGCAGGGGCAGGAGCAAGTGCTTCTGTAAATTTTGGCGGGGTAGGACCATACTGAGTTATCAAATGATTAGAAAACCGCAAAAAAATGATCGGCTATAATTTTCCCGCTTCGTAATTTCTTCCCCCTCATCATTCTCAGTCTCAGGCGAGAAAAATTTAAGGAGCAAAAAGACGCTTATATTAGTTGTTGAATAATATCCGCCCCCCCCCC
>JAFFZH010000118.1:0-10626 GCA_018420115.1 Euura saliciscinereae
CGGCAATATACTATTGAAACAAAAATTCTAGGAACAATAAATTTTTCGTTATTAGGACTTTATTGAAAGTTCAAAAACAGCCATTATGACATAGAAAAATTTTATTGTTTCAATAAAAATGTTCAATAATTTATTGCTGGTGAACAAAAAATAAGGGGGTGGCGGAAAATTTTGCCATACTTTTGTGACACCTCGAACTACGTTCAGGAAAATTTTCGAGTGCAAATTCGAGTATACCCT
This sequence comes from Euura saliciscinereae, assembly GCA_018420115.1. Lineage (NCBI taxonomy): Eukaryota > Metazoa > Arthropoda > Insecta > Hymenoptera > Tenthredinidae > Euura > Euura saliciscinereae. Next base: position 241 of record JAFFZH010000118.1, read on the forward strand.
AAGACAATTCGTTTAATAGCATCTCACGAAAAATCAAGAATTACTGAGGGTATCAAAGTCGTCGCATGGTAGTAAGGAACGACATTTTGGGCGAATACCCCGTAATATATGTTGTAAATAATTGGGAAGTTTTTTGTTTGTTCGTCCTTCACTCCGTTTGCCTCGCGGCTGTAGTGGACACTGATAGTATTAGGGAATAATTAATTGTCTGTGATGCAGAGCGTAATGCAAATCTGTGTTTTGTGGGCTAGTTTAATTATGTTTAATCACTGTAGTAACCATGCACCGTGAAATATTAGCAGGAATCTGTATACGTTATATAGATGATTCTCTAAAACTCCGATAGACCAAGCGTACCTCTACTTCGAGGAATCCGTTGCGACTGTAATTAAAGAAATTGGTTCTGAAATATGGTGAATGAGAAGACAAGAACTAAAAATCCTGCAATTTTATTCTCCTTTCCCAATCACGCCTTCAAAGAGAACATAATGCCTCTCGTAATTGAAAAATTCGAGAATATCGCAGGGTTATTATAAATCGACGTTATATATTGTAAATATCTTTTGTATATGCGCACCCGAGTATATTGAGAAATAAAATTATAGTAGACTGTTTCATCAATCCTTGATTGCTTCACCTCACCCGTGATACAAGTTTTTTTTTCTCAGCTCTCCTGTCGATACTTATCAGACATCAAAGTAATTTTTATTCATGCATTCTTAATTATTTTACACAAAAGATTTTTTGTTTATTATTTCAGATTAATTTGCGCTATGCTTTCGAATTGAATTTTACACATTTTCATTCATTTTAATTAATGCTGGCCATTATGAAGCGTATACTAAAAAAAAAAAATCCCTGACTCTTTTTGACCAAATTATAATTTTTCCCTGACTGAAATTTGGACAAATTAGTAGTTATTCAAGTATGTGATAAGTATTGCTATGAATCAACGGCGAAAGAAAATTAATTTTGACAATACTTTTTTATTCATAATTTATACAAGTTTCTCTACCATTTTCATTGATTTCCGCATGAGGAAGAAAATTCTGTCTTGTTTTGTATCATCATAAAATTCCTTCACTTTTCCCTGACGATTTTTCGAATTTCCTGACTTTTCCCTGACTTTCCTTAACCAGTGGCCACCATGTGATTAGAGCCACCATGAGAGTACCGAGTACGCGTACAGTGGAATTATTTAGAAGTAGGTACATCTGATATTGGTCAAATGAAAATATTCGAGAGAGCGAAGCGGAGAAAGAATTGGATCTTGATGTTCAATAAACGCTAGACTTCGACTCCTGAATTCCGATTTTAATTCTGAAATCATAAAAATCAAACTTTATTGGCAAAGCTTGAATTAGAATTTAATGGGTTCCACATTTAGCATGACGAAGTTGATCGTCATACTGTAGTCAGAATTATAATACTAGAAGATTCCGGACCACTGAGGCGTAACGTGTTTGATTATTGTGAATTATCATTCGTGATGAAACAATTAATTGTAATGATCGTTTTATTTTATGCCATTTCAATATCGTAAACACTGTATTCAGTTGTGAATAAAATCTTTTATATTCGTTAAATTAGTCATAAAATACTGACACTTGGAAATATACTATAAACTCAATCGTCCATATAATGAAGACTCGGCAATGTCAATTATACCTAAATTATCATTAATAAAAGTGTTATCATCATCTTATCGTGGCTACTTAGAAAGTTTTCCTAATTTTACGATTAAATAAAAAAGAAGTGATTTCTCGTTCTTGAAATATGAGAATAAGTGAGATATTTTAGTGTGTATAAAAGTACTGAACACCGATCATCGTTGCAAGAATATTACCCCACGATTTGAGTGAGTATGAACAACGAATATGGGTCAGAAAGTTGGTTGTTAAGAAAATTTACGACTCATCGTCAGTTATAAATTATATATCTTTCCATGGAATAAATTTATAGTATACTATATACTAGCCAGAGACTGTTGAACCCATAAATGAGACGAACAGACACTGTCTTTCTATTTTTACGATACTTTTATCCGTCCTATCTATCTTTCATCAAGGATGTTCGTAATTTCTATCTTCAAAGTAAAATGTTGAGAGCTCAAGAGCTGACCACGTGGTCAACAAGCTTATTCAACGTAAAAGCTGACAATGATCACTTTTCAAATTCTGAGAGCCACAGTGTAACATCTCGAAGATCATTTCTCTCCTTTTGTGAGTCTGAATTCAAATAAAAGTGAATAGTAAGTACCACATGAATTTTTATGGCAGTTTTGAAGAATCTAGATTTTCTTTGGAATATACAGTTCGATATGAACGTATATCTTTGCTATGATTCTTAGCACTGCATCTCTCAAATATACTCACCAAGTTGAGTAAGTCTTTCTTGTGCTACACGTAACGTGAGTTGAACCAGAGCAAAACCATCCAATAAAAGAGTCGTTATCTCGTGGCTGGTAAAAGTCGAACCTCGAAAGGGATCAAGTGCCACTTTTTGCTGCATCCACAGGTAGCGGAGCTTAGCGATATTTTTATCTCCAGAGCTGTCGACCTTAGTTGTACTACAGCTCCGCATAACGCTGACATGAAGGCACAACGTTGTCATCGAAATATCGTTCAACTGTTATAGCATTGAATGACAATCTCAACAAACAAAAAAATATATATATACACTCTTTCGGAACATGGGATTATTGTGGACAGAATTAAGCAACATGATAATGCTTTCACATTGAGTCAATTGATGCGAATTTAACTGGCTTTGTTCGAAAAAGTGTAGTCAATTTTTTTTTCATTGATGAAGCTGCAGACTGTCCGAAAATCGAATCTGATTCATATTTATTATAACGATCTCTTGGTGAGGTATAGTTCCCCAATTTTAGACAGTAAAGCCCCTTTAATACTCGTCATATCACTCATGTATCATCAGCCGTATTTCGGACAGTGATGATGCTCCGACGAAATAATGTGACCTAATCCATCATAGAGTCTTCCGTAAGTGATATTTCACACTGGATACACCCGTATGAACGATTTTAATCGTCGCTTTGCCTACAGCTGACACAACAAGCTCATATCGTATGAACCATGATACGATTAACATTTGTCCGATGAGAATTAAGCTATTATATATATTATATATGTATATAATTTGAGGGAGAGATTGTTCATGTCAGAATAATGAGGCACAGTTCTCATCGTGATATCGTAAACTTGAGTTTGTCAGCTGCTTCAATGTTCGTCGACTGGATTCAATAATTCCACGAGAGTGTGACACTCTGTTATTAACGATCAGGTTACAAAATGTAATAATGCTTAGATATTCAAGATGACGGATGTTTGGTGAACCCGATTGACACAATTCGATGCATAAATTCATCCGGACTCCCAAATTCAGAGAAGAAGGACATCGAACCGTAGTTCCACGCGTATGACTGACAAGTAGTAATGGTCTGCGCTATGTCGGACGTCTGTTTGAATAGTAGACTAAATAGCGACGGTCTGCGCCGTTTATCGTTATGCCTAGTTGCAAGGTGTGAATTCTGCTCTGTTCTCGAAATCAAAAGCTATGAGGTCCGAAGGGTGAACGATTTGACAGGGAATGACCCATTAACCCTTGACAGTCACACTGGGTGAAATCAACCCATCGTTAGACATTAATAGTCCCTGGCTTCCAATGGGACTTCTGTTGTCATTTGCCTTGAGTTTGAAGTATTCCCTAAAAGTACAGACGGTTAATCATCCAAACTAAGCGTCAGTGTTGTCCTGACAATCGAATAAGCAACAACGTGCGCGCGGCCTGGTCGATTCTACCCGAGCGCACTATGCTACTTTTTTGTCACTAAAAGCAGCACATCTCAGGAGTATGACGTCCAAATTTTAGTGAAAATTATGAAAAATTGACAGTTATGTTTTTTTTTTAGCACAACGTGTCTTTTGCTTTTTTATTTCGTCATACATTTTTTATTTCAAATCTCTATTTTTGCTTCCAAACGTCAATTTTTCTTACATGATCTAGAAAGACTAAAGCATGTTCTGTATTTTTTTGTTCAATACTTCGGAGTGATAGTTTGCTCACAATCGTTTTTCTAAAACTGACTGGGTGAAGTCCACCCAGTGTGGCAGCCGTCAAATTCTCAGATAGTGTGACTGTGAAGGGTTAATAAACAATCATTTATTTTCTGTATAGACGACACAGGGCACCTTGATATCATGGAACCCAGAAAAAACTAACGAGGGTCGAATGGACGAGGGTCCAGTCTAAGTTTGACCATAGTCTGACCTTCCTTTGTACCTACTTATAGTTACACTAACTTACAAAGTGGTACGAGACGTGAAAATACGTGCGGATGACCAGCTAAGAGGACAAGACTACAGGGGTTATTCGGATGTGACAAATCTCAGAAGTTTACACTAGAAAGTGCCGCGTAATTACCCTTCGATTGCGTTTGTGTGAGGCAGAGGCCCCGGCTCGACGGGATCCAATGTGGAGGAATGTAATGATTAATTTTTTTTCCCTCAATTTCAACATTTTCTGAAATAGTGCATATCGTCAGCGGTACTGCAGGCGATTCGAGTTCCTCGAAGTAATGCAATTTCTTCGTTTCTCCCAGAGCAATGGATACATCGTCCTCGGTTTATAACAACATTTTCATTCTCGTCGAGGATGAATGTTCCGCTCTTTGACTCCGACAACTCGAATTCTGCAGCCCCTATATTATATTGCTCTTCCGTTCACCTCTATCAACTCCGGGTTATCGCGGGTTATCTTCGCGGTGAGCAGCGGAATGGGAGTTAGCTCGCAGTCTTCCGCATGAGAATTGAGATCCTTCCGGGTCTTCGAAGCGGCGGAGGAATCGCCCGGTAAATTCTTGTGTACATGCCTCAACCCTGACCTCGAAATTGTTCCACAATCTACATGATCGGTAAATTGTCAATTGGATATCGCGGAGGTGTCACTATCTCTGTACAGAAATTCATTGTGATTCGGTAATATCCGGATCAGCGTTGATATCGTCGAGGGTGATTCGATATTTGTAATATTCGGAGCGACGAAATACCCGCGCGGAATTCATATTTAATAACGGATGTGTTTAATTACCGAAAACATCACGGTGCGATGGTCCTCGAACCGCCACGTCGAATATTCATTATTCAAAACGTGCCTTTTCGTATGGTTTTTGGAACTTGCACGACGGCTGGATATCGCATATTTTGCTTTAGCATAGATACGAGGAATCCGACGCACCTTGACATCGCGCGTGGATCGCGACTCTCGAACTCGACTTACCTGAAATAACGTGAAACTCTCTTCAAGCCGAGAACGACAGGGGTTCGTATACCTAATGAAATACGAAATTCGAAATTTGAGATTCGGCATTATCATGCATGATGCCGACTATATTTCGGATTTTTTACTCCGTGGTTATAACGAATCACCTCCGTACGTTGTACTGCGGGCGTAGGTACGTACCGCACATTTTCATCGGTACGCTGTGCACCAGCCGAATTTTAGAGTCGAGTAAAAACTCACGAATGCACAGTGACACAATGAGCTTTTCGTCTGGCTCCCGATTCTAGCATGTTTTCGCACTCAAAGTCCTTCCTGTATGCCTTCATTGGCACTTCTATACCGTTTCGTTCCTGCTGAATTTCGAAGTACCTGGAGGCCACAGTCCACCGAACCAGTTTCAATGATCCAAAGTACGAAAGTTCACGAATGTATCAGGGGAACGTCTCTAAGTTTTAGATCGTTGGAATTTTGGCAGCGGAAAAGGGAATTTGAATTGAAATTCGCGATGTCGATACCAGACGTGTCGATCCGAGTGTGAAACTGAAAATATTGGGCGTTTCGTTGTTGCACATTCTGTGACAGCGAATATATCCTCAAAATCACGTACGTAATATTCTGACAGATTGAAATACCTCATCCGTAAATTGATTCGAATATTTGATTTTTGATTTATTGTAACTGATACTCCGTACTTTTTCCCAAACTTTTTCGCTTCACACGTTTTGACCCGAGTCTTTTTTCTTATATTTTCTTGCTTTTCGTTTTCTTCATTTATTTCTCCATCCATTGACTCGCCTATACAAGGTATTTTTACTCCGTTATAAAACACGCGAAATATTTTCAAACTACGCGAGTCACCCGCACCTGCTGTTTTCCCATTTCACACACCTTTTCCACTACTCTCTCAGTTTTCACCTGTTTTCTTGAATAATAGAGTTCAAACATTTTTACAACCTTCAAGCCAACAAATATGTTGCCTGATATGCATCTGGATGAAATTTTACGACTGTTGTGAGCAGAAGAGAAAAGAAGAAAAAATAACCAGCTTTCTTCATCTCACATCGTTCCAGCTCCACCCCTACGAGAAAAATTCTAGGCACGAGAATCTATTCAATCGAGGCTTTACCGCCACTCAACCCCCGTCGTAATAATCGTCAGCAGCTATAGGTCAGGGTCTGAAATATCTGGTGCTACCATGCTGTTCGACGAGTATTTCGCGGCTGTCGCTATCGCATTAGACGATCTGATAGTTTCAAGGTATTGTATTCCGTGGCACTCAGCAGGGCTTCGCCTCGTTGAACAGGTCTCAAGATCAAAGTCAACGAGAGTTTGCCGATTTTCATATTCTTTTATCAATCGATCAAGAAATCGAGTTCTTTATTCGTCCCAAGAGAGAGAGCGTAGCCATTCAATCGCAAATCGGACGTATGAAGATTTCTCATACTTCGCACATTTCATTTCCAGACAGACACTTTCTTTCTCGCATTGATCAAATTCACCTTTGACCTCGGGGTGAGAAGATCTGTTACAGCTACGATTTTACGCTCTCGTATGATTTATGGAAATGATTCGAATCACCGAAAAGAATATTTTATATTCCGAGCAGATAACCGCTATAACGGCATATAACGCAATGTATCGGTGTCTCATCCAATCTTTATAAACTACTATTTAAAACTATGTCACAACAATTTATACTATTTTCAAATTATTTTAAATTCAAATTATTTCATACCACTTCTCAACTATTTGGGAACTATTTCAAACCATGTCAATACTATTTCTCAACTATTTAGAACCATTTCAATACTATTTCATAAGCATTTGATTTACCATTACATCATTGATTTATAAATGATACCTATTCCTATAACATACCAGAAAATCGGGTATAAAGTATTCAATAAAATGTAAAAGAGAATCATCACCAGACAAAGGATTATAGTCGCACGACGAGAGTTTTTCCTCACAGCTTTTCTCAGCGTGCCGACGACTCGACCAGAAAGCGGTCAAAAAGTGTCGGAAAACGTCCAACGCGACGATATTCTAGGACCTATTATAATCGCGCGATTAGGAAAACTCTCATATCCAACGTGCGCCTTGTGAGAAAATCTATTTCACTCAGTCTAACGATAGTACCGTGATAGTGGAAAGAATGAACTCCGACCTCCCCTGCCCCCCACACACCACTGAAAAGAACAAAATAACAAATAGTTAATACTAATGTTAAATATATAGTCGTTAGAATATTGACATAAATTAAAACATAATAACTAATTTTAGTCACTATAAGTGTAACGGCACGCTTAACATGTACTGTCACATATAAAAATGAGACTAAACAAATTTAAAATGACTGAAATCAATGAAATTTTATGAGGATAGAAAAAAGTTCAACTATAATCATGCTACTTGAAATTAATGCAGTGAAATATGAATTTGAATATGACCGTGAGAGAAAGTCTCATAGTGCGAGTGCTGACGCTGTCAAACAGAAGACACAAGAACGCAAATTAAAAAATAATATGAGGCGTCATTCAAATCTTACGTAACGGAGGGGGGCAAATGTATCACCAGACGTTACGTTACGGTTTTTATTTTCAATAAATACTCGAGAAATGAAAGCATATATATCCACATCGCCATAATCTGTTTATTTGTAATCATGAAAGATGATCCTATTTTTGGGAGAAATTTCCAGTGCCTTGTCATAGCAATTGGTATCGTAACGTAACACTTATGGGAGGGGGGATCGTTACCATGTGATACTATGGGAAGGGGGGGTACAAATGGTAAAAAATAGCGTTACGTAATACTTCAATGACGCCTTACGTCAAACCGAGATTTATGTAGCTCGCGAGGGTGCTTTATAAAAGTGTATCAAAAGCCGTTTTAAACGTATCAAATTATTCATTCATTCTCATTGTTATTATTCTATGTCCAAAGTCAAAGGGCGTTCATCTAAAAATATCCTATTGACTTATATTACCCTAAAAAAAATAAAAAATAATAAAGAAGAGAAACAAAAGCTCGCGGGGTTGTTGTCGCGGAGTCTACACTAGCGGATATCAGACAGGTACAGTCGAGCCTCATCCGCACTCTCGTTGAGTATTTTCACCGTAAGTAGTACGCGTGTCGCGCGCGTGTGCGTGCAGGGTGAGGGAATCGGGCCGCTCTGGTCTGGGCGGAAGAGAGCGAAGTGGGCGCACCAGGAGGCTGCGGAGGAGGGTAAAAGGGTGGCAAAAGGGGGTGATCCGAGGGCGACGCGATAGGGATGCTGGGCATGGCGCGATCAGTCGCGCGACGGCTCTCGCCCTGGCGAGTCGATCGAGGCACCGGATATTCCGAACGGTAAAAAAATTCGAATATCAAAGTCGCAGGTATCATGTGTCCGGGTTTGAAAAATCGCCGGTATTCCCAGTCGAGGTCTCTAAGTGACGCCCTGATAATCAGGGGCTGTTAACCGACCCTGTTATCACAGGGAATAATAGATAAATTTAATTTTTCGTACCTGTGGCATCGATAACCGCCCCAAAGTGTCGTTCCGCGTTTCAATATTCCTTTTACAAATTTTTTTCTTCTTTTTTTTCACCCTTATCTTCTTTCAAAACGCGCTTTTTCCCTTCATATAAAACGTTACTGGTTTCTCTATCGCATTAATCGCCACGTCCAACGACACATGTTCGAGGGTGTTTTTAGTTTTTTCCTCCTCAAATCGCCAGATCGCTATTAATTGGAAGCTAAAACCTGAACAGTCTTCGGGATTCATCAGGTAATGTAATTATTACAGTGTTGAACTTTGAGTTTTTTTTTTTTCAAATTACATGACTCGCTTCAGAGCTTCGCAGGGTGATCGAAACGTTTTACGGATCGCAGAGATTCCTTTCCCCCCAGGAATAAAAAACCGCTGGTCGTCCGGTCGTAACGATCAGTCAAATTGCAGCGGTACAAATTTGAGTTCGCGATCGCGGCACGTCGCCCTGGGGACATCAGTCTCTGTCATAGTGGGAAACTGCGGTTGAAATGATACAGAAAACCTGATAACGGATCGGGAATCATCGCGCTGTGGGACTCCGTTCGGTATAAACCGTCCAATTGACGCTGGCTAATATCAGAGCTGTGTTGGTGCTCGGGGAAGAGCTTTGTAATTTCCTCGATTAAGCCTAGCGCTTTTTCTCTTAATCAACGTTTAATTTCGCGTCCCTTGCTGAGGATTTTCTCGCAAAGAACGTCGGCCCCCGTGAAAGCCAGATGATGTGGTACTTATTTAAATTCTTTTTTCTAATTTTTTCTCCCCCCTCTTCGGCGTGGCCCCCGTTGCACCTGTTGCACACCTCGGTTACGCCGCCCCTGGTATTTTTGACACGAATGCTTAATTTGCGAGGTGTCCTCGCCCCCGTGCATGCTCCGATGTTCGCATACCGATCGTGACGAATTCGGGCGGCATAGCTTCCCGGCTGCTCAATGAACGTAATTACAGTCGCCTTGATCACGCGGTGTGTCAATACGCGAGGAGACCCGACAAACCCTGGAATTAGAAGGCTTTTTCGTGTTTAAATTAAATGAACTGAAATTCTCGCAGATTTGGAACGGCGAGGACAAGTTGAGTTGAGTTCCCAAACTCGAGGACCGCGTGTCTTGCAATATTCAAACGGGTATATCATTCGACTATACTTGCCGGAATCCGCGGGGATGGGTCTCAGGGGTATTTCAATTCGGGTAGCATTTTTCAAACGGTACGAAATAACGCGAGCTTCCATCCCCCCAGCGCGTGACCATTGTTCGGGAAAAAGGTTTTTCTCGATTTTGAATAATTGAACTTATAAGGTTCAAAGACGTTGTTGCCGCATGAGATTCAGCCCCATTCGAACTCATTCGCATTCGATTCACTTCGAAGGGTTTGAAGGTGCTTATTTGTTGCGAAAGCTCCGGTTCAAATTTATCGGTTTATTCATATTTTATTTCACTGTTTCTGCCACGTTTTGGCCTCATTGATAAACATTAATCCACTTATATAGAATCGAGTTATCGGAAATTTGTTCATTCTTATCATCTCATATTGCATCGTTCTGAAACTTACGACAG
>JAFFZH010000124.1:0-10244 GCA_018420115.1 Euura saliciscinereae
TGGCCACCATGATCAATAAAAATTATAACGGTCTACACAATTGATTGAATAATTCTGGTCATTCATATAAAGCTATTTGTATATAATCCATATAGTTATATGTGTAAAATAAATTTTGATTTTAGTCTGGCCATATTGTAGTACTAGATAATTAATTGCATATCGGTGCACATCAATAAAACACACCAATGGGAAACTTGTAAAACGGTAAAGTACCAAAATTACGAGTACATAGATAAGTGGACACTCACATTCGGTGCCAGAACAACTCTTTTCAAAGGATGGTATTCAAGTTGAGGATAAAGCAGACTCAGACCTGACAAGCATTCGCTAATCACGTTGTCTGGGTCATTTATCAACTTTTTGCCCGATGCCATTGCACAGGGCGCTGAGACTCGGCTACTTCTGTTATCACTGTGAACAACGAATGGATATACTGCAATATTACTGCAAATTAGACGGTGTCTTCAGAGGTAACTGATAACTCGCTAAGTAACGCGGTAAATAGGGTCCACCAGCAGCACAAGCACTTGGCCAACTGTTGCAGCGTTCCCGAGTGACTGTACACGAATGTGTGATAGTAAACATGAAACAAGAGTGAACGGTGTCACCTATTGAACCTGGTTATCAGCCGTTGCGTTTGGCGGAGTTAAGAAGACTCGTACAGATAAACAATGGTGCGCCTGTCATTCTTTTCGAGACCTTATCGTCGTGGAAAGAATCTGCTCGTCTAGCTTACTGCCGCACTATCATATCTCATGGGTGGTACGCTGAGCATAAAGTTGGCTAATTGGAGTACGAGTATGTCACAGTTGCCAAACCACATTCTCTACGTGCGTGTCTATGTACAGGCGTCTTTTAATATAGTATTACGTAACTCTGTGAGACCGAGGGAGTCTCTGAAGCCTCAATATCCATCAGTACTAGCTACGTGTGATAATTGTCTACAAAAAACCTGATAGATCGGAGCTAATATGTAATACTTGGTGTTTAATCCCTTCGAGAGTATATAAAGAACTAGAAAAAGAGGGGGGGGGAGACTTCGGCTGACTCCGGCTCGCTTCGGAAAGCTTGACCCGTTTTGCATCAAAGACGAGCGACTTCAGGTGTATTTTTGGTTGCCAAATCACGGCGTAGATTTGAAAATCGATTTATTTGTTTCTTTGGATTTGGATTTGGGATCTTTTCATCTTCTTTCTCTTGGATATTGGTCTTTTAGATATATTGTTCATCCATTTTTGGGATAGAATCTAAATGCAGTAACGAATTCGAGTGCATTTGATGAAAAAAAAAATACAGAACGTATTTCAATGCGCCTTGTTATGCGCAACCCGCACGTTCTTCTTCGCGTCTAGTTATTTAGCGTTGATATTGATATAGTTTCCTCGTTCTCCACAAGATCGTAGTTTTTCCCTAGTTTTGGAAATTTCTAAAAATGACAACATCCACTATTTTATTTTTATTTTTTTTCACAATTATATGAGATTTGTAGATTCTTAGCTTTCTCGTAGTTTTTGAAATTTCTAAAATTGACGATATCCAGCAGTTTTCTTTTTTTCAAAATATATGGGATTTTGAAGATATGAAAAAAATGTATCGAATCTTTGTAGTAGAGAATTAAATATACTTCATTTTTTATAATAATATTCGCGATAATAATTATTTGGAACAATTAATTCTTGTCAAGATATAATGAAAAAGCTGAATTAGAGCACCTTTGATTCAAGATCATAGGACTTCTAGTCCATTCCATAGTAGTTTCTCTACAAATTTATTCATCTTTACTGATCAATTTTTTACGTTAAATAATTTTTGCTAATTTGACTGGACTATAGTAATTTTTTCATCTGTTTTCAGGATCATCATGGCAGAAAATTCTTTGACGTTGCTACATCCCTGTTCAATTTCATGGTTTCCTCAGTTTTCGTTTACCAAAATGTGGAAAAACGAATTTCAGTCTTCCTGTAATCGAATCAAATCGAATTAAACTATATTCATACTGCAGTATAATCCGTGAAATTTATTCGCTGACTTCTCTATGCTTTATAGAGATTAAATTCGTCCGAGTTTCACCTATATTTCCGTCCACTGTCTCATTTCTCTTGGCCATACAGATGATTTTCTTCATCGGCACATCACGACCAGAAATATATTGATTCCCGAATTGTCTGCAGGTACCAACTCTGGGTACTTGCCACGGAGGAACGTAGAGCCACAATTCGTATCTGTCGATAGCCTCCCTGATTTCTTTGTCGGATAACTTTTTGCGATGGAACGGGGGATGTTCACTCCTCAAATGAAGGCCAAATACTTGACCTCGGAGTCTGCAATGTGATTCAAAATCACCTTTCCTCCGATAATTCCAATATTTGATAATGGGAATTCAAAAATCAAATTAATTCTGATTCTGATCAATCTGCAGATTTTCATTTCTCTTCACTAATCAGTGATTATTATTGTGGTTATCAAACTTTTCCAGGCTAAAAAAGTTCATTTTCATTCAACTTACGGAACATCTCGGATTGAATTTTCTTTCTTGACAATGAGATTCGGATAACCGCGAAAGGAGCAGTTGGACATTATGTGGTTGATACAAATTCTGATAATACTACTTGATTCAGTATTATTTTATTGATTATCAACAATAATAATAACAATACTTTTTTTTACTGATTTTGTCTGAAATGTTCAAAGTTTATTATTGTCTAAGAATTTTCATGGTTAAAGCTGCCAAAATCACTGGTTCAACGTTTTTTTATGATTATTTTTTATCATCAACAATTTATTTGCAGGATTAAACAAAAGAAGATCGATCCTGATCCGGTATGAATACAGGGTGAATAGGAGTATCAATTTTTCAGAGTTTTTCAACCAGTTTGATTCCAAATTTCAGATTTCAAAATGAGAACGAAACGCTTTTATTCGGTTTCTGTTGTTTGGTGCAGCATGATTTCATGGGCGGTGGTGATTGTGTCTTCGCCTTCTTTTTCTTCTTAGCACAGCAGCAGCCCTCTTTTTCGTAACTGTCTCTTCGATTCTCTCTTTGGTTCTGGAAAATTGAAACATATTCAATTACGCTAGAACTGACTTTTCCTGACCAAAATTATCATTTTTCCCTGACTGAAATTCGGACGAATTAGTAGCTATTCAAATACGAAATAAATAAATCTCTAAATCTTTGGTGAAAAAAAAAATGATCGTTTAAAATACTTTTTCATTGATAATGTATACAAGTTTTGCTAGTATTTCCATTGATTAACATTTCCGCGCGAGAAAGACAAACAAAAATAGCTAGGGATCTTTTATTCTGTCTTCTTTCGTATTGCCATAAAATTTCGACCATTTTTCGAATTCCCCGGTTTTTTTCGACCAGTGGCTACCGTGTAGAATTAAAACGTATTCGAAAAGCGCGCGCTTTTTTCTCGGTGGCCGAAAACGAGGCTCGAAGAGACACTTACCGACTGAGTATACTGCGCCGACTGAGCCGTTCCGTACTCGTCATCGGTCGGTAACACGAAATCAGGCCTCTCCATCCGTCGGCCAAGAGCAATTTCACGCAGGGTTAAAGCATCGGCGCACGATACGTTCTTTTTTAGAAGTCGATCGTAACTTCCTGGACAACTCCGCCGAGTCTCGGGAATATACGGGCGTTCTTGTTCGGCACATAAATTCTCCAACGGTTCTGAATCTTCTTCTGTATTTGTGGACAATTTTTTGATTAGTCTATCGTTAGACGATAATTGATTGGAAAAAAATTGTCCTATATTCGTCAATCGTTACGATTTCTAAAAAAAAAAAACTGTCTTCAAATTTGAATTTCAAATTAGAGATAAAAATCGAGCTGCACCCTTGTCGAATTCTTCGTCCAAAGCGACGGCCGCTTCCTTGCCAACTTCTTTCTCGATTCTGATTTTCCGTCGGGGAAGATAATGCTCTATCGCCTCGTTCAATCGCAGGGCGACTTCTGACGGGGTGCCGACGATCTCTTCGGCTATAAATGTACATTTTTATAAAATCGATTGAAGTATCATTGAAGAAAAGGGACTTAATGGGATTAGGATTAATTTGATATGGATTTTAATTTATTTTTTTCGAATTGCTGTTCGCAAATCAAATTACGAGATCGTTCAGCTGAACCGATCGTTTTTTTATTTTTATTCTTTATTTTCGATTACTCACTCGAATCGCTGCACTTGACGCTGACGTCATGCGGTCTTCTTGGCAACGTTCTCGAAGTTGTTCCCTTCTTTCCCTTTTCTAATCGTAGAATAGATGACCATTAAGGCAAAAATATACCGCTCTACCTCGAAATAGAATGTTCTTTAGACAAGTGCTTTGATACCACAAGCAGAATCAAAGACACGATTCATACGCAAAAATAAAACGTATAAAAAAAAACTTCACTTATTGCAATTGCAATAATTTACATAAAAAATAATAATCCTATGCACTGACCGTTTCGATCCTTTGTTTTATTATCGACTATCGGACTCATCGACAGCACTAGGAAAAAAAAATGATTGAATGTAATTCAATAGTAATTTTTTCCCATGATTTTCTTACAATATTGATCTAGGAAATTGTCGATCTCTTCGTCCTCATCTTCAAGACACTCAGGGTTGATATTTTCGTACTTCCCCGTGAGTAGGGTGAACGATTCGTCCTGGGTGACTTCTGGAGTGGATATCGAACAAGTAGAACTGTATTATTAATTTATTCACCGAGATATTATGGAAAAATCGAGGAATAATACAGGAAATAAAAACGTACTCCAAGGGGCTCGTTCCTCCTCCTGGTTCATGTCTTCGAAGTCTTCAAGTTCCCCGAAGTCATTATCCAACGACGAGAAACCTGCGCGGTGAGGATAAATAAAAGGTGACTCATTCAGACCACGGGTTCGTAATTCCAAAAATATTTCTTGGGTCATTATTCAGTTCATTGATTGACGTCGACTGCGCTGCAGTTTTCAGAATACTTCTAATCTAATTATAGATATTTCATCTTAGAATTTATTTCTTCACTTGAAACACTAGTTTAGCTGACAATTGACTCGCGAAGAAGAGAAATTAAACCCCTTTCTATAGCTTGGATACAATATTTTATCAATTCAAATCTCGCGCCACACTTGTGACGTCAATATCCAGTTCACCAATCCCGCCATCTAGCGTCGTCTGGCAAAAGTCGTCTTCTACTTCTCGCTTTCTTTTCGGTCATTCAGAAACTTCAACTAGGTAATAATTTTTTTACAAAATTGAGAATAAGTGAAATATTGTTTCAATGCTGCAGCGGAAATAACAGAAACAATGAGAAATGAACGAAATAATCATAAATAACCGAGGAAATGAATGCAATAATGAGAAAAATATTAATAGAAATCGAAAAAATAGGTTGAAATAAGTGAAATAATGTGAAATGAAGAAGAAAAATTTAAATAAATGAATTAATTTGAATTATTCCTTTGAAAGAAAAAAAAATGTTTCAATCAAATCTTGAGTTATTTTCCTCTCGGCACGAGTTTCGATTTATCTGAATGCTTCTTTTTATTCTCTACACCCCAATTTGTCATTCATTAATATATCTACGCATCTATTAATACGAGACACCGGATGAATCGAATAGATCGAGAAATGATAAAGACACGTGTCCTCCAGTAATATAGTCACGTGGGTGGCATTTTACTGGATTAGTCAAGCATAATACCGGGGCCTCTTTGGTTTCCCACTTTCTGAACAAGCCCTCCTTTGTCGAGATCAAAGAATTTCGATTTGATTGTGTAAACCTTAGAGTCTCAAAGCCGTAACATCAAACGTGGCCACTGCTCGCCTGTGATCTGTGTGTAGTACAAAATACAAATACCTACTTCATACACGTCTTTGCAACATAACGGATACCGTTTTTTTTCTGTCTTTTTTTTGTCTCCAACGAATATTAGCATCGTGTCATTTATATCAAAGTCAGGAATCAGACTCTATAAATTCAACGATAACGTTAATTTTTCAGGAATTTTGAATCATCAGAATCATTATCGATTTTGACTGCAGGTTGAATGCGATGACTTACCGCCAAAAGAATCGATCGGGAATTTTTTTTGCTTATTTTTACAGCATCCTCCCCCGCCTCGTAACCCTTCATCCGAATGATTCATGTCATTCATTTTGAGAGAATAATTTTGTTCTTTAATCGGTGCAAAATTCAAAATTTTAGGCTAATCGAATTAGTTGTGACAATTATTTTTGTTCTGAAACTTTTTGTGCTACGAATTTGGAATATTTTTATTTCACCATTTTATTGACGCAAATTTTTTTCATCGAGGTACCGGAAATTTTGGTTCTAGAAAGAGTGAAAAACGTCCCGAAATAC
Source organism: Euura saliciscinereae (assembly GCA_018420115.1). NCBI lineage: Eukaryota > Metazoa > Arthropoda > Insecta > Hymenoptera > Tenthredinidae > Euura > Euura saliciscinereae. Next base: position 6,361 of record JAFFZH010000124.1, read on the forward strand.
ATGGTCGAAAGCTAGCGATACGCCATTTTAATTAAATAGCGTAAAATCAGTTTTGAACCTCCCCAGAGTTTTTATTGTTTTATCCTCTTTTACCTACAGGGTAAAAATCAGTTTTAAAATAACCGAGCTGTGCTCTCGTGCAGCGAAAGTAACAATTTCATTCATTCCCTCGCATATCGCAGCCCTCACTTTTTTCATAGAAACGTGAAATCGAGGACATCTCGATTTTAAGAATGAAAGAAAATGGCAATAAAAATTCATTCAATCATATCTGAATCATAGAATCTGTCTCAAATCAATCTTCAAACAATAGAATTTCAAATTTTGTGTTAAAAAAATTTCAATAAATGAAGGAAATTGAATTATTTAAAATAAATAACGAATGGGGCCACGTACAGGGTGAATTCCTAACGCCTGCTTTATCTGAAGTCTGCTAGAATCCTGAACCGATTAATCCACCCTGTATAGTCTAAAGTGAAACGCACGAATTTAGAGAGGATTTATTTTTGGAATAAACTCTCAACTACCATTGATAACAGGCGATGTTTTCGTCCCTAGCTTATATTGGTCGACTGAGAGGGTTGAGTACAGTTAAATAAAAAGTTCAAAGAAAAAACGAAAAAATTGAATGAGAGGAGTGAAAATCAGTTATTGGAACAGAATTATGTGCAAAGACACCCTGCAGCCTAGGGTGGATTTTGATTTTCCTCCAAATTGACGGAAATCCACTAGAATTTGCAATGAGGTCAAGAAGTAAAAAGGGAAAAAGAAATTAAAATACTGAATTGGGTGAACAAATAAATTAATTTATAAAGAAACAATCAAACGTAGTAGAAAATTTTTTTGTCAATCAATTCAGCTTCTAGTTTGATTAATAATCTGTCTATACATTTTGTTTAATTATATTAATTTCAATTTTTATTATACAGTTTTTTTTCATAAATAAACAATTAACCAAATAAAGAATAAAAACGAAAAACAATTTTTTTTTTCACTGATTTGAATCCAGAAAAAGGAGAAATTAATATCCGTTTGATGAGATAATCGAGATGAGAGGAATACTAAAAAAATATCTAATATTAAATCGTTATCTCCTCCATCTGAATATTTCGCATGCTCAAAAATCATATCGTATTCAACTAAAAAAATACCAGAGATTTACAATACAGAATAAAATACTCCATTCAAGCTCTCATTTTTTCCCCTCTCTTTTATATCCCGTATAAAATATCACAAAAGTCAAAAGGCAATAGACTTTATATTTTATTTGACGCAGATACACAATGCTTTGTGGTACACTTTGAGGAGGCTTTAAAATTGTTTTGTTAGAGGGTTCCGCGCCCGTACTGTGACCTGTGACGTGTACCTCTCTCTGTCTCTCTCTCTGTAGCTTCTGTATCATACGGAGGGGTTCCCCCCCTCCCCCTCCTGGTCCTCGCCAGAGGGAAGCATGGGAACACACAATACACGATAGGAGACCATCGCTGCGGAAGTACGGAACTGCGGAACTGCGGAACTGGAGGTGAGTACGAAAAACTGAAAAGAAAGAGGATGAGTTACTCCGAGTCAAGGGTGAGGCGAACAAGAACGAGAAAGAGAGGCCATCCTCGGGTGTCGAGAGATCAAAGGGATCTCAGGATCAAAGAAATTGATATTTGCTACAACTCGACGAACAAGCTGTCTCCAACCCCCCTTCACCAAAAGACCGAAACTGCGATCGCGACTCTTCGATCAATTCTGAATATTCAATTCAATCAAAATTCAAAAAGTATTATCAATTCATTATTTTTCATATTATTATTCTTCACTCTTGTGCCTCATTAATGATATTAATGGCATTTTACGGGCTAATTAAACTCCGATCGCGACTCTTCGATCAATTCTAAATATTCAATTCAATCAAAATCAAAGAATAATATAAATTCTATGAGAATTATGTCTTCTGTCACAATATTTTCAATTCTTGTACCTCATCGATGAAATAAATGGGGTTTAACGAGGTAATTAAACTGCGTTTGCGACTATCCGATCAATTCTGGAAACTCAATTCAATAAACGTTCAAAAAGTATTATGACCCTCAAGACTTCTGCATCTGCATTTTTTAACTTTGTCAAGCCGTATAACACCTAAACGTTAGGTCCTAGAGAAAACTTTGTACGCCGTTTTTTGTTCCTCCATCTATCATCTAGATACGCATTTTTTTTATTTTTAAATTTTTTTATCAAGTAATTTAAAGCTACTTTACAGTAAATTCAGGCTTTGACAACCCGTAGCAGCCGTAGAAGGGTAGAATTCTATATTATTTTTGATAATTGATACTAGATAATTGATAATTGATAGAGAAGCAAAAAACGTTATACAAAGTTTTCTCTATGATCGACCATTTGGGTGTTTAACGACTCTCCAAAGTTCAAAAATGCAGATGCAGGAATCTTAAGGCTCATAAAAGTATCATCAATTGATTATTTTTCACATTATTCTTCACTCTTGTACCTCATCAAAGAAATGAATATGATTTAAGGAGGCAATTGCATCGAATGTCGGGAATCCCGGGGCCCCGCGTTCCGTGGTCACGTCGTTGCTCGAGGCCATAGGCCAGGCGGCCTGTTGATTGGCCGCGCTTTGAACGCTGCTTCGTTAAACGTTCGTCAGATAGCGTTGGCGCGGCGCTTCACACTCGTGTGAAAAGTTTTCATGGCGACGGTGTGGTTTTTAGTAACGGCGACACGAAAGTGAAGTGTTTGGTTGTTCGGTGTTAACCTAGTTCCTCGTCCGCGGTCGAAATCCCGGACCGTGCGTAATTCCGACGAATAATAAACCTCGCGGTGGTCGATCGACGCCCGAGGTTCTCCCTCGACCGATGATCAGTTGACAGGATTAAGGAAGTGTGTTGGAAGTTGGACCGAGAAAGAGTAGTGTGTTTGGCCGGAGATGTTACGAGGAGGTGGAGCTGTGCCTGTTAAAAATCCGAACCAGAAGCTGGGACCGAGGCTGAGGCCGAGCGTCGGAGGACTCTAAAGACGTTAGCGAACGTCTTCGTCGCCTGCGTGTTTTGATAACCAGGTGAGTCTCGAATGCGTCTTTAATTGTCTTATTATTATATAAAATCGGGTTAAGCGTGACCTGAAAGATCCCTTTGCGTCTTCACGTCCCTCAGACACGGATTTATTCGAGGCCTCGAGAATCGAGAAGCATACATCGTATCCAAAGATTCTTCTTCTACTTCTCGTTGCCACTAACGTTCTCTCTCGGTGTACCCTGCCTCCTACTATCTCTACATTCATAACCGTGATCCAAAAATAATACTACACAGTTTTTAGTACCCCCGTTTACACACTACACACATCGCTAAAGCATAACAAAGTCAGGCCTCTTCTCTACTTCTTCTCTACCTTCCCACACACGACACACTGAACCAACGTCTCATCTAATTGTTCATATCTAACAAGTTCGATATAATTTTTAGTTTTATTATATTTTCTCTTTTCGCTCGATTGATTCACAATTTTTTTTTTCTTGTTTGTGTTATTTATTTTTATTATTCTTTATCATTGATAGCCTAGTGTTTTTTTGTTGTTTGTTACATTATAATTATACTCAAATTTTCCCTCAAATTCTATAATATTTTACGTAATATTAATTTGTAGTTAAAAACCGGTGATATCGACTAGACTAGATAGATAAATAGATAGATAAAATCATAGATGGGTAAAAAATTCTTCTGACTTACCTACAACACATTTTTTCTTGTTTAATTTTTAGAATTTTCTAATTTTTTTTTTTTTTTTTATATTTATATAAAAAAAAAAAAAAAAAAAAAAATGGAATTCTTTAGGTTTAGCTATAATTTTTTTTTACATATTTGAAAACGACAAAAAGAAAA
>JAFFZH010000136.1:0-11786 GCA_018420115.1 Euura saliciscinereae
AAAAAAAATCGTTCTTCCGACTACAAGACGAAGACTACCTTCACAATTGTCAAAATGTGAAGAGAACGGTTAGAAATTCATCTTCAACGATTCTATTGACTTCTATTGACAGTTTTTTTGACACTGATTAATTTTGAATTGAAGATCAGTGTTGCCCATGAGAGTTTAACTTCAACACACGGTTGGAAAAATTGAGGGCATCTCCAGGTCCTGCACTGTAGAATCTTGTGTTCGTTGCAACAGAATCTAAAATTTAATCATTGAGTGAAAAAAATGGTAATATGCAGACATTTCAAACGTTGAAAAAGTATTCATACAGTAGAACGTCGATGATTCGGAACATCAATTATCCGAAAGGTTCGGTTATCCGAACGATTATGCCATTACCTTGATGTTTGGAGCTTCATTTGTCCACGAGACAACGAAAAAACGACTTTTGAAATCGATTTCAATTTTCTATTTCATTCTTGACGGCAACCTAACGTTTCGACTTCAGTGATCGAGGATCAGGTTGCGATGTACTTTGATCGATTTTTCGCCACAAAATATCGATGTTTGTTTATCTGAATGATCGATGAACCGAATAGGGCTCAGTTCCAATTAGTTTGGATGATCGACGCACTACTGTACATGAATATTGGGTATCAAAAAATATCTAAAAACACAAGTAACGAATTCAAAAGCCATAGTAGCCTAACCCTTATCGCCAATAAGGTTCATTCTAGCTAGCTCCAGTAATACACTGTACAAAATGCGTGTTTGGTGTCAAATTCAACAGTAATCAGAGTAAATTCCACTATAGAATTCGTGCGCTATGTTGAAATGGTGTTAAATTCAATACATTTCTGACAGTGTATGAATCAGGAATCAGGCTACCATGAACCCTTCAAATATAGGCTGGACTAGCCAGGACATTTTTATTCAACAGACCACAGAGCAATATTTCGAAAAATCTAAGCTAGTTGAATCATACGAGATGGAGTTTATAACGAGTCAAAATTCGTCATGCCATTTCTTGATTTTTGCGTGAAACTGAAATATTTGTTCAGATATTCGAAGACAACTGAATGTCGGTAAAAATCGAGTACAGCACCACCTTAAAAATAGCGGATAATAAAATTGTTCGTGAATTATGTTCATGAGGCGACATTGTTGCCGATGTGTTATTATATCCGCGCACGTTCTTATCTGCGATTTATATCGGTGTCGGCATCTCTTGTCTCCTCGTACATATCTATTTCATTTTATATTGTTACTTCGCTATATGTAGTGTCCCGTATAGTTGAACGCGGTACACGGTATGCCGAGTGCAGAATGCTAAACGCTAAACGCTTTTACCTATAGACCACATGCTAATCTACATCACGTGTAGACAATTACCTATCTCGTGTACACATATTCCTGCGTGTATATCGAGAAAAATAAACAGAGAAAACCCTCCGGTCGTACTGCAGCTATTTGACGTTTGATATTCGCTGCAACCTAAAGTCGAGAAACTCGTACACGCTTGCAGTGCTTTGTGAAATATAAAAAATTCAAAATGTCACCTGTTTTCTCGTTGTTAGTGCATTTTGTATTGATATAGGTATTCGTATTTTTCGCATTTTGATTTCAATTCGCTCGGGATGAAGTTTCAAAATATTCCAAGTCCGACAGATCTGACACATCGACCATCCATCTTTCGTCTTTTGCCATCTTTTGTCTTTTGCGAATTTCTTTTAATCCGCATACCTCGCTATTACCCCGAAAATAAAATCGTTTCCAGTGCTAGAAGAGACCTGAAAGAGGAAAACGGGAAAAGTCTGTCGCTACATGTTCATGACACAGCGTACATGGATGTAGTTGCATCAGTATACCTCCCTCGTGCTCGCCTACTATCAGATATTCCGTCGTGTTCAATTTATCTTGATATTACTATACCGTTTGTACATCGTATACTTTCATTACAGATACACGATGGTGTATAGAGCCGGTGCTCTGCCGCTGTGGCAGACAAGTGCGATTTGACAGACAATAAAACTAAAACTAAAACGACGAAAAATTGTTTTTCCTCGTGAAAATAAATAAAATCAAGCCACGTATAAAAAATACATTCGTGATTTAAACGCGAGTATTCTTAGGCGACACGCGACAAATTATGCATCATGCATTACCTCAAACGGAATAACGCGATTCACGCCGGGTGAATATAGCAAACTCATTTAATTGTCGGTCGTCGCGGTATGCAGTATCGGATGACGAAGTTGACGTGTATCGATGTTACGCGTATGTGGAAATGTATACCAATGACACATATATCGTGCGTGTATCTTTCGAGTTGCGTGTACCACCTGCCCTATCCCATGACCTCTTCAACGAACTCGGGGGTTTACCTCGGTGAACGGTAGGTCCCTTGTCCACGTGCAGTACCTACGTCTTGTGATATGGGTAACGGGCCTCTCATTCGTTTCTGCATAATTCGGCTAATCATATTTTATTTACCATCCTCTAGACCCATTCACAGTGAAGAAATTGATGGGTTTAAATCGACTTCAAGTGCACCAAACAAACTTATATTCACTCGTTAATCTCTTCGCTATACAATTCGAAGACATGTTCTCACAAACGCCTCACTTCTTTGTGCGAAACTTTCATTCATAACATGAGGCTCGTTCTGACAGATTGACAGAAGTTTTTGAAGGTTCTTTTTTTTTTTGATAAAAAATTAGTACAGTCGTCGGATTGAACGAGTCGAAATGGTCCAGGGATAATTTTATTCTGACATTGGAGATCGTCGAACACCTGAGTGACTCACAGTTCAGTAATGAGACTGCAATGTCTACTTTCTCATTATTAACAGTCGTACCATAAACGACATGAAATTGATCACTTTGCTCCTGTCAATTTTCACCCGTTAACAATAATCCATTGTGCAGCAGATGTTGGATGGTAATTGGATAGACATGATTAAAACCTGAGAATACTTTTTCATCTGTTGCAGATACTTCCCGGAGAAAATCGGCAATCGATTTAGAATTCTTGGACACCGATAGAAAGGATTTGAGCTTTCTTCTAAATTCATGAGTGAAAAACGGTTCAAGATTTATTTCCAATCGAAGGTAACGAGCTGACAAATCGTGTTCACTCTCAACTCCGGTCGCCGACCACCCAGGAGTCGAAGAAGAGCCGTTCTCCGGGTTCCCGTTTCGCATCGGTGTTCAGCGTCTCGGGTCGATTGCCGCTGACAACGATGTAGATAATAACCGCTGACAAAGGGTTAACTCTATCGGGTTAAACACGCGCTTCAAAAGAATTGGAGGAATTTATCACTGGAAAATTTGGCCAAGTAACGGTTCTGAATTCCGCGGATATAAAGATCGTGGAGAGTTTCGCAATTCTTGGATTCGTGACGAGAGGGACTTGTCGGAACAAAAGACGGTCGCGGTAAAGGTTGATGCAGACTGCAGAGAGGCATGAAGAGGCAAAGTGGCAATCGGCGGCAAACAGTGGCACAAGGAGCCAAGAAACAACTGGTAATTAGGTATATTCCGAGAATATTTCAACCAGCACGCGATGCAAATGTTTCCGCTCCTCCGGCCGGTTTATATACAAAACACCTAAATTCTCGCACCCAACGAATAATCAGATCCCTTATCTCGAACAAGGTGCGGCATTCCTTCCTCACAACTCGTCATTTCTACTCCACTTGCTTCCCGAATCAATTTATTCACCCATTTTATTTGGAATTTTTTTCACCAACGATTTAATAATCCTACCGCGGTTCGGTTGACAACCGTTTCGCGGGTAGGTAGCCGTTTCCCGGTTCGGTATGAATACTTCAAAGTCCGCAATTACCCTGATTAGCTCTCTTGGCTGAAGGAGCTCACTTGAAGCCCGGAGTAGGGGCAGAGGCGAAGGGCGTCCGAAATAATTACCCTCGTCACCGACACACCGTCTGATCTTGTGACTAATTAAATACCGATCTAATTAACAATTTAACAATTCAACGAGTCAACAAGTCAAACGCATCGTCGTGACAGATGTGGAGATGAATAGACACTTCTGATTGACGCGCGATCAATATTCACACAGCATCCTGTCACGGGTCAATCATGCACGTCATACCTTCATTATAAACGAGGAATAAATCAGTGTTACAGACAGACAAGCGAGAAGCACGTTCAATCTAATGTCATTCCTCCATTTTTATACGACGATGCAGGTAGACGTGGGACTGTTGTTGGAAAAAATGACCTCACCAGTAGAATTCGCACGTGCCATATTTATTATATAAAACACTACATCATCAAAATCATCAATAAACCATCAACCATCGCTTCAGGATTATTGTATACAGGCAATAAAACTGATTAGAAGCTCAAATGTCTTCAATTATTTCTTCGAACCCTTTTTTGAAACAGTTTAAGCTCCTTCATTATCTGACATGACAGCAAGGTAAGTCTTAGATTAGCTATTTCAGTAGGCTAGTTCCATCAAAATGGAACGAACAATCCTTCATCCTAATGAAATTGTGATGACATTTTTGAATTACCTTAAATTCTGCATTTACAGTCGTTGGTAGCTGAGCCTCTGACGTGTCAAGATAATAATGGGATAAAAAAAAACAAGAAGCATAGGGCCTGCAGTGCCCTTATGGGAAAGTACTATTGGATGTCCAAATTTATCATCGGGCACGATTCAAATTTGATAGTTTTCAATAGTTCTCAACAATAAAATTGGACATCCAATAGTACTTTTCTAGGAGGGTGACGTACTTCCTCGGTTATACTCAGTGTCGCAGATTGGAGTGTACTGGTCAGTTGATCAGACTTTTCCTCCATTTCCAGGTGCTAGTAAAATAAACGTCGATATTATTGTACATTTTTTACAGTCGATCATCGAGAGATTTCACTCGCAAATAAAAGTTCTACCGTCCTTCATTGAGCAGCGTTCTAAAGACAGTATATATCGAGGTGCAGGTTCTTACGTTGAGAAAATGACTTTTCTTTCTAGACGATATAAAGCGCACTTTAACTACGATATAATGATGGAGTCCAGTGACGACAGGAAGTTACAGTCGCACGAGCGCATGTGCAGTTCTGGCGAGTTTGAATTTGTCAGCAAAACACTATGAGGAAACTGCAAAGTAGAGATGGCGAAGTGATATGGCATGCAGAGTCTGAAATCGCGGCGGTCGGTATCATAGCATCGTTACGTTACGATCACCGTTTCCGTTCTGTAGCGTTGAGCACGTTTCCTATCGACAAAAAACGTTAGAGAAACCGGAATAAAGGAAAAGAAGACCCGATGAATCGTGATGATAGATATTTCAGTCCACCAAAGGCATAGAAAAGCAGTCTAGCCACGGCCATGTGTTTTATGGGGGCAATCATCAACCCCATAGATAACGATCATTAAGTATGTGCTGCCTATCTACCGCAAAGTGGATACGACCGACGAGGCCAGCGTCGTTGATGCGGTCCAGCACCTTGTTTATCGATTGAAAGAATCAATTGTCAAAACTGGGGGTCGATGTGGGTGGATCTGCTACATAGACAACAAGAGCACCGTGAGAAAATATCATTTTTTATTTCAAAAGGGCCTGTGATGCAATATTAGTTCGGACACGTGATGGAGGATTAATTAGTCTGCAAATCCTAGAATCATTAGAGATCTTCCGGTTCCGACAAAGCCGTCGAAGCAAGAATAAGAAAAAGAGGAAGAGACTGAGGCTAAGGACGTGGCTCGGGAATACGAGCCTTATTAATAGCTCCATAAACTCCGTAGTGGACTTGATTTCGAATCCCGAGAATAGTCTCGTGTGGGTCTTCTTCATTCTAACTATGCACACTATATAGTATACATTTATTGAGACAATAAACCCCAATTATACCGCAGTAACCCGGCTAACTAACCACGGCCACAGAGTTGGGCTCAATCCGTGCTTGATTTATCTTATTTTTGCAACTTTTTCAATCTTGTGGGATCACAGGATGGATTTTGATCCGACTTTTTGTCTCGATTCTAATCAAGGACCATCACGTCGCGTTTTGGCGAGCGTCCAATCCTCGGAGTGATAAATCTTTGAAAAAGTGTCGAAAAAAGATACACAGCGAAGAAACATATTGGCAGGTATAATATAACTACGGAAACGAATAATGGGCGAGGGAATAACGCACTAGAAGCTGTAACAAGAGGCATAACAATTCTTGAAGTGCCCATGCACTCTCTCCGGGAGAGCGAAGTGGAGGAATATTACCCTAGCCTCGATTCCAATGTACGTGCAACGGCGCAGAGACATCGTAATGCGAGGTACTTGTCATAAGTTTTCCAGAGGTTCTGAGTGCTGATAATAAATGGGAAGCACTTATTACGGCTACCTTCCGTACTTTACGAGTAAATATTTTTTTCCATTAAAAAATAACGAAAACGTATCGACGGTTTTTAGTGACTCTTTAACGTACCCCTGAGACTCGGAACGTACGTCATTACCGTTTCGAGTCGTTCAGCTGATGTGAGCTGACGTCGATAGAAGGATCGAAATTCGATGAGACGAACTTGACGTAGTCGCGTTAGCGTTGTAAAGAGCAAACATAAATAATCAATTGACATAACGCATTCGTCACAGTCTCCGGGAATTACGTGTGTCAACTAACTAACCGACGCCATAAAACGTTCGAAGCGTTTCAAGAATGCCACGCAATAATTATAATTTACAATTTACAATTTCCATTACCAGTTTACCTGAGTTACGTGGGAATACCGATCGACGATGAGACGGAGATATGCTGCTCCTCAAGATCACGGTACCGAATGAATCTAATCAGAAACCGCATCGTCCCGAGGCAAGAACTACGCTATAAACTTGAACTTGAGTTACGTTCGGTTACTCTGCACTTGAGCAGTTGACAGTGTCAGGAGCAATATTGTAGAAAAAAAAAATCTGGAAGATCTACGATCTCCGTCGAGCTAGCCGTCGTTCATCCAGCTGGTTTATCGCCTGCTGGTACTTTTCTTCCATGGTTCTGCGACATATTTAACAATCCATCGATTAATTATCCGCCTCGTAATCAGATTTTGATGATCAGTTGAATAAACTAAAACGGATTAACGTCGACGTGGATAGAGTACCCGGTGTGTGGTAACCATCCGACTTTTTGTTACTCGGAAATGTGGCTATAGTACCTCGGGCTAGCTACCATGACTAGATATAATTGGCATCCGTTATAGCTCCGAAGGTAGGTACACAGGCATCAGATATGCATGTACGTGAATGACAGGATATACATTTGTGATACACGGCCTTCCAGAGAGCGCGAATTACGCAATACGCGGTACATACGTACTCGAGACTGTGGAGTGACATCGAAAACTAAGGAAAGTTACGCAATTCACCTGCATCCTGTTCGCTTTTAGACTTCTGTCTTAGCCTCCGAAGGTTTTCAACGAGTTTCAGAGGCTCGCATCTGTCCTTTGTTTCCAAAGGAAGAGTCATTCTCCGGCCCTAGGATAAAAAAGATGGGGGCCCCCGTCGGGGTGGCACAACCCTAAAATTAAGGTCAGACTCGTTTCCTGTAATAACAGTGGCACCACGGATCCGTCCGTCTCGTTCCCTCAGACACAGACCTTCCTCAATTCGTGGTTTCCACTCGGACCGGCTCTAGTCCATATCCAACTCTAAAACTCCTCGCATTATTACTTTTCCGGGAAATTTCTTACACCGCCATCGATCCTCACTATTCAATTTTAACCAAGAGTCTGAAATTCTTCAATTGCTGTAATCACTTCGAAGGTTTGGAATAGGCGATTCGAAGTTTCGCTAAAGCTGATTGAATCGACGATTCGCGTGTGCAATTGCGCATGCACGCTTCGGATCTTCTTCATGAAGTCGTGCGACGGTCGATCGAGACCGTATTGACAGATCGGCAAAAAATGAGGAGTCCTTCACAGCGCGCGAGGCGTGGTTACACCGCGAAGACAATGGTATAGGCTCACCGATCGCGCAGGAGTCGGTGGCGAGGAAGAACTGGTGTAAGATGTGGGACGGGTAGTCCTCGTTGACATATGGTATCCTGTAGAATGTCAACTGGACCGGGGCCTCTGAGCTCCGCGCTATTGTGCTCCGCACCGAGCTAGTGACCTCAAACCAACCGACCGCTAGGTGCATCGTTTCGCGATTTTTGAAACGATTCCGAGGAACCGACCAATGGAACGTAACGGATACAAGGAATCTACCAATCCCTACACGCGGGTCAATCGACCGCGGACACCGCGGTAACAAAAACGATCAAACGACCAACGCCGCCGCTGCGGTTGCGGGACAGCATTCACGGAAACCTTTCCTCGTCGTTGTTCTCTATACCGGTCAACCAATCGCCGACTAAACTCACCGAGGTGAAACTTTCGCGAGGAAAACCAAGTATCTCAAGTTCCTTATCACCTCGCGATACTCCATTATCTTTTCCTTGCCTCGTTTTCCGAAAATTTGTTGGATAAGAAGGTAATTCTTGTAAAAAATGAAACGAACGAGGCATCGATCAACGAGTACGAGGGGAAGCGCTAGAAAATCGGTTGCCCGTGGTTGACGATTCGCGGGCAAAACCGCGAGCGGCGTGCGGCTGGCAGTAAATCTGAGCCCGAGGACAGAGAGCGAAGCCCTACGTTCAGCTATGCGGTAATCTTCTTCCCCTGCAGGCTGCGATGATCGGAGAACTCCTCGAAGCTCCGGAGCTTCGATGTTGTAGTCGAGAAACGGAAAGGATAGCGAGTCAGAAGGCCGAGAGGTGAATTCTAACCGAAAGTGGAACGAGGTGCGGAGCGATATTCCACCGCCATAAGTCGACGAACGGAGGCTCCGCAACGATTATTAATTAGTCCGCGAGGAAGGTCCTAACTCTTAAATAAGGTTTTATCGTTCTCGAGACGGTGGCTAAAAAAGTCCGAAGATTCGTCCGCTTTTTCAAACTCTCCAAGTTTAGGAATCGGGTCTCGTCTTCTTGTATAATCGAGCACAAAGTCAGTGCGGTACAGGTGAAAAGAGGCTAGAGTCACTTCGAGTGTCGCCAAACACTAGAGTGGAGGTACAAAGCCTTCGGGTACGTAAGTGGGTGCCATTAAATGTCATTTTGTAACAGAATACGGTGGCGAACTCGCCCGATTCCTTTCGGTTACCGGCGTTTTCCATAACAGGTGACACCAAAGCCACCGATAGAAAGGGCTTTGCCGATGCCTACGTGTCGCTAACGACTCTGTGCGGGTAACGCTAACGAGTAACGACACCGATTTCACGTATGTTACCATCGTCGGAAGAGTAGCCAATGGCCTGGACGTGTTTTCTACTTTTCCATGTTTTTCCCCTCGGCAATGTGCAGGCACCATGACACCCGACGCCGCTACTTGCCAACGTCGCGACGGCAATCGACGACTGATTGATAACGCCGTCCCGTCAAGGCGAACCGCGTAAGTAATAGACGGGTGATGAATGGCTTTTCGTATCCAGGGAAATACGGTGTAGAAAATTTCCTCACAATATTATAAACGACCCAAAGGCAAACGTCTAACACGTACCGAAAGGATTTCGGAATCGGATATCGTCGAATAATTAATGGGCTACCTCATGTCCAATTACGTCCGGGTGTCAACCTGTCGTGAACTGAGTCGACTGAAATTTAAGTTTTCCGACGGCGATTATGCCTACTTACAACGAATCCTACATATTTCTCTCCGCCATCGATTCATAGATTTATGAATGATAATATCATACCACAGCTTATAAGCGTGTGCGAGTGTGTACGAGCAAATACACACAACTTGGATTCATGGAATTGAACACGTCGCGTGGAACCTATCAACGTTTTTTTACAAGCTCCCACCGGTCGAATGGATCTGATAGTGTCATACTATCGTCGTTTACCGATATTTGATTAGCTACATTGATGCGTTGCGATAAGAAACGATTATTTTCATCAGCATTTACTTTACACTTTGGGAGTTCTGAGAAATAAACATTCCTATCGGATTCCTTCTTGCATTGGATAGTAATTTGCTCCTGATGGATAGTTTTTTCGTTTTTCTCATTGAATTTTGAATTGTTCTCACGAAAACAAGTCCATCGGTATTAAATTTTCTATTTTAAAGTAAGCCCGTGCATATTACAAGAGGCTAAACTTACCGGTTCACCTTAGAGATGGCGCCACCGGTTAGCCAAGCGTCGAGTATCAACGTTCACCTTGCGGAGCTACGATCAAAAATAAAAGATCCAAGAAACTTCCGGGGTGGGAGATCTGATCATAATATCAATCCGATTATTCTAGATACGATCTAAAAATCTGATTAAAAATGTAATTTTTTCACGATCACACATACATTTTGTTCACATTATAGTTGCGGTGAACTCGTAACAAGGTGACGAGCAGCGATTGTTCTACAGCTAATTCTTATGGGGCAATAGCATGTTGTATAATCGTCCGTTAATGCAAGCTACGTAATTAGATTATCGCCGTTCTCGCCTCGACCCGGAGTCCCAGGAAACCACAGTTCAGAGCCGGCAGAATCTCACTGACAATTATACATCGAGATCGTTTACACGGAATAGGTACAAACTCGTGAGGGCTAATTGGGATCTTCCCATGTCTGTGAAAAGTAAATTTTACTCTCATTATTAATTATACAGCTGATCAAACGGGCGTTGTTTTGTATATTATACCCGAGGCAGACTATACCATCGCAATTATAACAAAGTTGGTCCATTAATTCAGTTGCTGAGTATTAGGTGTAGGGTTCACACGGGGTAACAATAATTCTGATGTACGCACCTAATAATAACTATATGTGTGTACAGATAGCGAAGAGATAGTGGAAACGGCACCAGTCATCGTGGCGGTTAATAAAGTGAATGACGGTTAATAAAAACGGCCACAGAGATTTGTTTCGTGGTGCTAACCGTTATTTATGCATATCAGGGTATCCTAGGTACAGCAGAGAACCGCGCTTGTCCGTGTTTATTACACGTTATATGATACCCCCTTTCCTACATTTACCTGCAGACTATCCAACTTTGTTTATTCTATCGTTTCGATTATTCATGATCTTGTCATTGGACTAACCCACGTTTCACGTTCTGCCCCGTTTACAACGAGAGACACGTCGGAGCCCTCGCTGTCGCCGGTCGCGTGCCATCCGTGAAACTCGGTGAGTTATATCCACCCAGTGATGCTCCCCAGCCTCGGTGCCTCGTCGTTTACGATATCATGTACAACCCTTTCGAACTTTTACCGAAATCGATTTTTACCCCGATTAATAAACTAACAACGTTCGAAAACTGCTTCATTCTTCGACTAATCGGTCCGAACAACCAAACGAAGGTATCGTGGTCACAATGTGCGTTAGCAACAAAAAAAAAAAGTTCAGCTCAGAGTATTAATAATTGTAGAATTTATTGAATAATTTGTGCTGTGAATTCAAAGAACAAAATTTGATCGAAATTTCCTAATGCTGGATATCAATATTTTTGATTGAAATTAGAATTTTTCTTCTTCTCGCCATTTTTTCGAAACCCATCAGAAATTTCCTGAAAAAAAATTGCCAGCCTTCCTCTGACTTAAATTCGCGGTGTTCCGTTCGCAGACACGGACGATCACGAATGCTTGAGATGATAATCAGTTGAGGCGTGAGTAGTGATGTCAGTTTCTATGCTGTCACTCTGATTTCATTCATCAATTATCTCAGCATCCTTTTGACAGGGATTAAACCCAGTTGATGTGTCAATCTGTTCGTGCAAAGAGGAGTCACGACGTTTGGAAAGAATA
>JAFFZH010000406.1:0-24707 GCA_018420115.1 Euura saliciscinereae
TTTAGAGTACGAATTACTCGGATTTTTAGTAAAAACGGGTTATAAAAGTAAACGAGGCGAAGGTTTCTGTTATAAAACATTTTATTTGATGATCACATTAAGATTATAATTAATAATTGATTTGATAAAATGTCTTATAACAGAAACCTTCGCCTCGTTTATTTTTATAACCCGTTTTTACTCAAAATACGAGTAATTCGTACTCTACGACTTTTCGGAGCCGATAGGACCATAATTATCAAATAAGTTTTTTTTTAAATATGCAAAAAAAAATATAAGAAAAATTGGTTCCACTTTTCAATATGTCCCAAAATGATGGTGTTGGAACAAAGTATTTTTGAGAATTCCTTCAAAATTCTCAAAAATGTCTATCTGTTTGGAGTTTTGAAAATACGCAAAAAATTAACGGCTATTTAGAGAAATCTGAAAAAATTTCAAGGTGTTTTTGAAAGTGAGGGCAACCATAGTAAAAAGTATGAAACAAATTAAAAATGGTGAGGGAAAATCATTGGTCGATTTGGCATGGAAAGCCTCATCTGCACCCCGCTATCTTACTCTGTTGAGTATGTTCGCATAAGCCTGACGGTGCATCACGCGATACTTCGCGTACCGTGGGATGGCTCGGTCAGTCTTATGCACTTCCCCTCACCCTTCCCCCAGCTTCTTCAGTCTTGACTGAATTAGCTGGACTCACTTCTGTAATAACCCTCTAGAAAATAACACCTGCTCTGGGAGTAATATACTGTAACACTGATTGACTTAGAACTGCTTACTTGAATAAAGACTGATATAATCACTCTGTTTCTACGCAAGATACTCTGTTATTACTTATCACTATATAAACCTTCGGTATACTTCTGTATCTTTATACGGGATGAACCCAAATAAATATGCTGTGACTTGCTCTGCTTGTTACACATTTTTGAAAATTTAAAATTTTCGAAAACGAGAATTTAAAAAATATGAGAAAATTCTTAAAAAATTCACGTGTATTCAGAAAGATCAACGAATTTGTTTGTCATGAAAAAAAAATTACGTCACCGTCAAATTTGTTAAACAATGTTTTGTTTAAACAATTTGTTGATAACTATTGGGAATTATTAGAATTGAAAATGAATATCATTATTGTCTTGATTGTGGTTGATTTTTTTCAGATTTTTATCTTATCTCGGAGTATGCAATAATTGTCGACGAAGGTCAACGTGCTTGGAACTGTACAGCCAATATCTTTTTTCAACAGCTTAATCTTTTTCATTTGAAGATCATCAACTGTAATTCACTCGGTAATTCAGATTTCTTAACTTGTTGATTCTGACGATTATAAATTATGAAATACTTTCGGTAAATCTGATTCTGATAATAACTAAGATTGAAGAAAATAATATTACGCGTTCAGAATATTGATTTTGGTTAAAAAAAAGAAATCCGTTACATACACTGTGGGATGGTGTAGAGGGCCCTTACACCGTTCTGCCGTGCCAACTTTTTATATCGTCGCGAATAAATTTTTGTCAGCCATATCGTTTTGCAAGGACGTGCGGACGGATTTTAGACAATTTTATGGACAAAAAATGTATTTTCGATTTTTTGGCACTCACACCGTTTTGCCGTGCCAGCCTTCAATTATACGAGGGTCTGGTTCGAAATAATTACAATTCCACCCTTAGCAGGTTTGCTTCACCAAAAAATGTCAACAAAACTCTTTCCCTCGAATTGGTTCAAGCAATTGGTTCAAAAACTTTTCGAAGCATACTCTCAACACATGAGCATGTATCAGAACAGTAGCGCAAATGGGATCGGAGGGCGCGTTGTTTTAAACTCTGAAAACTCTAATGTCTGAACATTGTGATGTGAGAACATCAAAGTTCACACATCAACCAATGAAATGAGTCGCACATGATTTTGCGAGTTTTTAACAATTTGCTAAAAACAGATAAAATTAATGAAAGCACACTACAAATAGAGGCTTCTGAATTAATTCAATAAACAATAGTTTTAAGTAAGTTACAAAGTAAATTCTGCTATAGGTAGGCTTACGAACACTTGTTGCTCCAGTGAATGTGGGCTTCGACTCAGCCCCAGCGTGGCGGGTGAATCGATTATAATCAATAACGGGTTATAAGTGTACACTGTGCTTGTGTCTACCAGATTTTAGTCTGTACGTTAAGCTTTTGTAAACTAATATCTGGCATTCCGCTAGATGTAGGAGATAGACATCCTCATTGAGTTTGGGAAATAACTAAGATGACGTTTTCTTACGCAAACGAATATTTGAAAAGTTTTATTAGTTTCAATCTTGACAGATGATTCCCAGTTTCAAACAAGCGTCTGTACGAGAACTTATCGATCGTGAATATTTTGGGTTTCTGTCGCAAAATGCCGAGTGAAACAAAATTTTTTGGTAAAAACATAACCTACTTCATCAATATTTGGCATATCACAGCCCGTTACTTTTCCTCACATTCTCATGTAACATCACTTGCGTGATTCCCTATTTGTCAAATGATTTCGCCTTGCACTCACAATATCTAATCGGTGTTCACTGAGCCACAATGTTTCGCATTTCACGAAGCGTGAATAAATAATGTCTTCATTTCTTAGAGTAACCATGGGACATTATGGCAAAGTACATTCATCGATACGACGACAACTGCATATATACCTACCAGTTATTTATTTACCTTGTAATCATGTGTAATCGTCACGAAATACCATAATGCACGGTCACTGTACGAAAAATGATATAATCTTTCTCTCACAAAATGTCTTCACGTATTCTTCAGTAATGACATGATTGATGATCCTGCTCATACGACGGATCAAAAAAGTTTGGGAAATAACCAACAGTCGATTTCTACGGATTCAGATGATTCGATTATCATCTCAGCCCAGGCATGGTTCACGGAAAAAAAGCAACGTACCGGACTTCTGTACACAATACTGAACATCTACCTGTAAGAATATCTTTCTCATATAATGAAACCTTTTTCTATACCCACCATCTGCCGTGTCGGGTAGGAAATCGTAGCAACGAAAAGATCACCAACGACTAACGCTGTAATTACTAAATGGTCGGTTGCAGACACTGCAGTTATGTTGTATAAAATTCACCCACTATCCGATAAGAGGGGGATTCGTATCCTCTATGCGATCGTTTCGTCAGCCACAATCCATCCTTTATGCAATGCTTTGCGAAGCTTTCAATGCATAGCAACAATTAGTCGAATCAAATAAACGATTCTATAGTCGTACCTACACCGCGATACCCTTAATCTACCGGAGCACGGAGCACTTTTATCAATTTTAAATTCATGAAGATTGAGCACGGCAACGTTCACATTTGCACGCGCACCATCAACCGAAGCGCTCACATGCAACTACAGAATTCTCAATCCCCGGACGACTAGCTGCGTTCATCAGTCGCGAACATAGCTTTCAAACAGAGGGAGCATGTGTTTCCGATAAATAAAAGGTCTCGATAGCATCCGGCTTCCGACACTGCAGCCTAGAAGACGGAAATTTGAAAGAGAAAGAAATCAATAAGCAAGAAAATGATGGACAAGATCAAGGCGAACGATCGGTTTATTAGCACCATACGCGGCCTCTATTCCACCATGAATTTCTTAGGAGTTTGGCCGCGAACGGATTCAGAAATCTGGTACAATTCAATTTGGTATCTCCACTCGTTAGGTCTTCTGTTTTTGTTGTTTGGCCCAGTTGCTGGGTTGATCGTACACGGCGACAACACAAGAATAATTATTGACAGCCTGGGCTTGGTGATTCCGTTCACATGTATCTGCATAAAGTGGATAACGTTTGCCACGTGTAGAAAATCGATCGAAAAGCTTGTATTCTCGATGAAGGAAGATTGGAGGAATCTCGAAAATAATACTATGGTGAGTCAAAGGGTACCGGAGAGCGAACGTGTCATGATGAATTACGCCAGAACCGCTAGGATATTCTTTTCCACGTTCGTTACCATGATGGCTTTTGGCATCACCAATTATGTGCACGATTGTGTGGCAGCGAGAAACTCCCTCAATAGCAACACTGATCTCCACAAGTTGTTACCGATACCGTATTCCTGGTATCCCCTGGACTATAACCGAAGTTCCAATATTGAGGTATTATTAAAAATTAACTCTAATATCAAGGCTACTGCTTATTCGGTTTCAGTAAAATATCCATATTTATGTTGAATTCCTCAAGTTCCTGGTGGTCTGTCAAACAATAACATCAGCAACGCTGTCACTGGCGAACGGAGTAATTGATAATCTCTTCGTCACTGCGACCTTACATTTATGTGGTCAATTTAGAATTCTGAGGTTTGTATGAAAAGTCTAGGGTAATGTAGTATTCGGTTGGAATCTATTCTAACGACACATTTCTATGTCTCCAGAGGTTTCATCGAAGGCATCACGTACGATCCATCGAAGCCCGAACGTTGCAAGGCAAAAGTTTGGTTGATGGTGACGCGCCATCAAGAGCTGCTCAGGTGAGTTTGACATTCGTATTTTCAATTCACTTTTCAACTGATTGTCATTTTTCAATCACAGAATGGGGAAAAGGATACAAGATTCGTTCAATCTCATTATACTGGAGCAATTGGTTGCGTGCACCCTCACTATCTGTTTTCTCGGATATGCAATTATCGCGGTGGGTAGCGAGTCTCCAAAGACTCGAAATTTTATTCGTAACCTTTAGTAGAAGTTATGGTGATTCGGAATCATCAGTTGAACTTCAGTATCGGATATTTCCTGTTACTAATCACTCTTACTCCAAAATCTTGCTGAATGAATAGTCATGAAAGCATATGTACATATGATTCAGGAATTTGAGAAATATGAAACAAACGCAACGTCCATCCTGAAGACTGGGTTGGTCTGTGGAGCCGCGCTGCTAACAATCTTTTCATACTGTTTTGTCGGTGATCGTCTGAGCAACCATGTGAGCACAACTCGATGAAACATACATGAAATTTACTTTTTTTCTGTTTATTCACTTTTGTTTATTTTATTCCAAGCTTCGCACTTTTAGGCTCGGAAAACTAATCACTGATAAATATTTCATTTCCGTATTGAAGAGTTGCGCGATTGCGATGGCGGTCTACAATACAGAATGGTATACGTGTACGCGATCGATAAACCTCTCATTCTTAATTGTGATGATCAGGGCTGAGAGACCGGTGACTATCACCGGGGCCAAATTATTGCCAATGTCGTTGGAAAGTTTTACCGTTGTGAGTATCTTTGAACAATTTTTTCTTTTACCTACCTGACTCTGCACCGGAGTCTTGCACTATATCCTCAGTCTTTCGATTTTCTATTTGTACCGCTTGCTATGATGTTGTCGATCTTTGAAGACATGATGGACTTTTATCATTATTATCGTTGTGATTGATTTTTTTTCATTAATACGAAGCATCATACAGGTGCTGAAAGCAGCCGCGTCGTATCTCTCGGTTTTGCAAAGGGTGAGCATAGGTGAAACATGAAGTAAGCTCATTCACGCATGCAGCTAATCAAACCGTGGAGGATGAGCCAATAACACGACCATTGAGTTTGAAAATGATTTGTACTTTCATGAAAATAAAAAACGATTAATTGTAACCATGTATAGTACATATGATACTTGTGATATTTACTTCACAGAAATAGTATTCCCAGCGCAGCTGTTTTCAACTGTTTCTTTTACGATTCTAGTACTTATGCTTTTCTGACACATTGTCCGACGTATTTCATAGTTCACAGTTTCAGCGATGTGAACATTTCTAGGAAATAACGATTTGGAATGGCGTATTTTTGAATCGCAATTCTGTAATTTCCATTCGATTTGAGAGTCTGATCACAGACAGTTTGCAAATTCCGAAGTTCTATCAGCCCTTTAAGAGAAACAGGAGCTTCAATAGTGAATGCAGCCCTGAGTGAATGGTGCCGCCATCTCTGAATTTATGTGCGCCTGCGAGCCTGCAGCAAGAATTAAGCATCGACCGAGGGTAAGATGTACCAACAAGGACTCCAACTCAAATCTGTAAAGTTTTAAAAAATTTGTGAAAGTAAAGTTAACATAACATCGCGTTCTCATGAAATTCCCTGTACAAAACAGTACAAAATCAGATTCATTTGGAAATCTTTAGAATCATCAATACCATCTTCACGCTATGCGCCAAGCCTTCGATCTGAATTTTGGGTTCAAGTCTGAATATCGTCCTTGGAATTTGAAAAAATGTCTAGTCCATGATCCAATTTCTTTCAATGAAAGTAGTACTCGGTGAAAGATTCAAATTCAAACACATTTCAGAAAGTCATAGTTTATCATCCTGCAGTGTCAAAATATAATTGTGGCTTCTATAAAAGGTAAAATTGTTGGATTAATCATGTGAGGTTCCCGTTGATTGTGGGTATGATGTATCTATTATTGAATTCACCCATTCGATACACAGTTAAGGGTGGCCCCGCCTCCCTTTACCAAACACATTACGCTTCACGTAACATCTAGAGTGCAGCATTTTGTAATCGACAGTGCATTCTTTATGCAACATTTTGCGTGGTATTGAATGCACACCAACAATTGTCGAATGAACCTCACGATTTTATAGTGCAATTATTGTGATAGAAAATCGGATTATAGAAAGCGCTCGACGAATCCTGGGGACAAAATCTTGACAGACATGGGATATCTAAGCCGACGGAAAGATAGTGATCGGGGTGATCGATTCCCTCGTTGAGTTTTGGATTTCCAGTATTCGGTCCGATCGCTGGGACGATTGCACATAGACACAAACTTTGGAAAGAAACATTATGAGCTTACTGTTTTCAATGATGTGCACTTTTCGGAATGGTACACTATTGCTACGAGTAGAAAAACTGTTGGCAAGCTTTTACACTTAATGGCGGAGGACTGGTTTCATCGGAGGAGGAAGACTTTATCATATCAAGGCGTACAGGATACCAAAATGATGATGTTGAAGCACGCCGGATTAGCTAACGTTTATTTCCTTTTACCAATCAAGAACTTTGACAGCAACACTCGTCCTAATGAGCTCCTGGTAATACCTAACTCATGGTATCCCCTGGACCATAATCGGAAGTTCCATATTCAGGTACTCGTTACAAGGGAGACGATCATGCCCAGATTTTCATGTTCAACAGAAAAGCATGGTGAACGTGGGGTTCAGCGTCTCATTCCCCAGTAATGCAGTACTACGCAATACAAATCGGTAATGGATTACTTCATAACAATAGTTCAAAATACTGAAATGTTGATAACGATAATAAAAAATGAATGAATTTTTTCAATAATCGGTTTACACTTAGAAATAATAAAAAATATTGAAGTTTTGATTTTTACCTGTTTCACAAAAATCCGTTTCGATCAGAAAATCCCGCGAATCCTCAATCTTAAGAGATGAAAATCAGACTGATGTTGAAGCGCCATCAGGAGCTGATATCTACGTCTGTTTCTAGGTTCTTCATTTTCATTCTCCAATCCAGAGTCGGAAAAAATATACAA
Organism: Euura saliciscinereae; assembly: GCA_018420115.1. Classification (NCBI taxonomy): domain Eukaryota; kingdom Metazoa; phylum Arthropoda; class Insecta; order Hymenoptera; family Tenthredinidae; genus Euura; species Euura saliciscinereae. The sequence goes on from JAFFZH010000406.1 coordinate 7,513, forward strand.
GAATCCTTAAGTTATATAATTCTTCTCTTACAATTTGCTTACTCAGATTCGAGTTTCTTGCGGTAATACGTGGATAACTTTGGAACCATTATAACCATAAGTATACAAACTCGACATATTGTAACAAAAATGTACCTATAATTCAGGAATTGGATTGACCCGACGTCAGAACAAGAGTTCTAGTCAAGGTTGGATTCACTGCACAAAATGATCTCATACTGCCATGTCGGTGATTTATTGGTCAACCACGTGAGCATCAAGCTCAATGAAAATACCATTCAAAGTAGCATCCAGCTCATAACATTAGAAATAGCTACTCTAGCAAGATGAAAGTGAAGATCTGTCGATGTTCAGTATAGTGAATAGGATAGAATGAACGAAAAAAAGTTTTTACAACAGTTGTGATCTTCTATTCTGTTGCTAAGTGTGGCACAGATAAATTTTATGACGATTGCACCGTTCACGGTAGCTTGCGAATGATTGATAATGACTTTGTCTTTTTACATTAAAGAGTACCTACTATTCTGGCAACGACCATCTACAATGCCGAATGGTACCTACAACTTTACTGGACCGATAAACTCCACATCTTTGACAGTAATGATGTGATCAAGGAGACCAATTGCGCTCACTGGAGTCGAATTCGTGCAAATGTCGTTGGGAACTTTTACTTCCGTGAGTATCAATATTTCAAATCTCTTAACTTGAGTCATCATATTACAAAGTACAATCGATCTCTACATACTTCATTCACCATCAAGTAATCCAATATTCTCGATCAATTATAACTGTTGAAGTCGTCGGCGTCATACTTGTGCGTCGTCCGAGCTACGAACACGGGCCAAGGGGACATTCAAGAGCAAGTCAATCCGGAAATTCAGCAGACGACCTATGCAACCTGATGCAAACCAGTAAGTTCTATGATTTAATACGACAGATGATGACACACTTGTCAAAAATGTAATTTCACGTGAACTTTCATTTCAGATATAGCATTGGCGTCAGAATTACAGTAGCGACGGCACGGAATCTATACTAGAGTCCCGACCCGACGGCGCGGCGAGTCGATTCTTCCGCAGCCGCGACGGATGTCCATTCGTTCATCATCGATCAATATGCCACGTAGAATTATTATCAACGATTACATGAGATATTAAAAAATGGCATTGATTTAGATTTCACCAACTTGAATTTAAATTTAAAAAAAATTATAGTACATTGAAGCAAAGTACCATTCTGATTGACCGTAATCTAAGTATGACCATTTGGTTCAGTGAACAGTTCAAATGAAATAAGACAAAATAGGTCTTAGAATGGGAGCAATATTGAAAAAAATGAGACAATACATTTTAGAATAATCGGTGTATCTAATTATGTATGCAATAACTATCGAGCCATTATTTCATCGTAGTTTACCAGTACGACCCCTATGACAATCTTAGCATGTTCATATTTAACGGTAAGTTGCGTGACACATGATGTATTTGATACCCACTTTGTATGAATCAACTTAGTGACTTAGAAATAAAATATTGTACTATTTTCTCATTATTGGACGAAAATATTATACTGTGACCTCATTTAGCCAGTTCACGTTGAATCGTCGGGATCTACTCATCTCCCATGGACGCACATATTCAGATCGTGAATCTCTATCAGTGAATCTATATCACACTGATTGAATAAAATTCAAGAACAATCAGTTATTACCTATCGATACGAAGATGATGTTGAAACCAAAATCTGATTTCAATACCGCAATTGGGAGCCTGAGGCATTTCATGAGCTTGGTCGCAATCTGGCCAACGATGCGTCAGACTTGGCTATTGAGTATAATTTGGTTCGTCTATGTGGTTGGATTTTTCACAGTTATTTCCGGAAGCTTTGCTAGCGCGGCAGTGAATCACGGTGATGTGGTACGTTGTCTCGAGATCCTTGCACAAACTATTCCTACCACATTGATCAGTATCAAGTATGCTTTTGTCAAGAGGCAAATCAAACCTATGAAATATCTTTTGAAAATGATGGAGAATGACTGGGAAAGACAGAATCAGGATTCTCCGAATGACAAAAACACCTCTCAATTCCGTCGGATAATGGTGACCCACGCCCGAGGAGCTAGAATTTTTTTCAACGTCTCCATGTCCGTTGTAATGATATGCTGGAGCCTTTACATAATAGAACCGTTAGCCACCGGAAAAGCATCCTCAAATCGCACGACGAATTCCCTCCAGTTCCCAATGAATTCATGGTACCCTTTGCCCAGTGTTCCAGGTCCGCTCTATCAGGTGAAGTTACAGAGTTTATTGCGTCTCTAATTTCAATATTGACACAATCATTTCTGAATTTATACAATTGGCAGGTGATGTACACGTTTGAAATAGTTTTCGGGACAGCAATGGCTATTGCACACTTGTGTATGGACAGCCTACTGGTAGCGGCTGTTCTTCATCTGTGTGGACAATTCGAGATATTGCGGTCCGTAGAATCATGAAATATGCAATAATTGAACCAAAGTGTAAATGATTTATCCTACCTACGTGTATTTATATTCACATTTCAAGATGCTGCATCGAGGAATTCCGCATCAAAGGCCGGAGCAATGAAATGATACGCAGTGACCTGAAGTTCATAGTAAGCCGTCATATTTCACTGATAGAGTGAGTGGAATTTTAATGTTTCGTTTATACTCTGAATAAACACACAGTAAACAAATCGGTTCGACAAAAATCTCAAGTAATATCAACTTTTCGTTCACTTGGTGTGTTAAATTTCTCGTAAATTGGGTTTCGAAATTATCTAGTGCTGCCTGTGCGTTGGAAAGTTCATTCAACCTGCTCTTACTGGTACAATTACTCGGAGACACTTCACACATTTGCGTCTCAGGATTTCTCCTCATATTGGTACGATGAAAATTTTATCTACTTGGAAATTAGAGATCAAATTTTTATCAACTAATCCTTATAGGCAATGGAATCAAATAATCCTGCGCTATTGATAAAGCTTGGATTATTGGTTACGATGGCGTTGCAGCAAATGTTCATTTACAGTTTTGCTGGAGATTATTTGACGACACAAGTAAGTTGCCAATTTTTCATCAAGCACTGGTGTAAATCAGACCTGAAAATTATTGTGTGTGTCAAAATAATAGGCTACTCTGATTAGAATGGCCGTCTACAATGCCAATTGGTACGAACTACCACCGTCAGTGGTAAAATCGTTTCTATTAATTATGATGAGAGCGTCGAAGCCGGTTATCATCACAGCTGGAAAATTCTTTCCGATGTCATTGAATAGTTTTACCAAAGTAAGTATCGAGTCAACCAAATCAAAATCTAGCTTTTGAACGAATTTATCAAATTTTGAGTTTTTTCCAGCTACTTAGATCCGCAGTATCCTACATATCTGTTCTCAGAGCGATGAATGCGGATAAGACAAAATAGTCAATCAATATTTACCGCTCCGACGATAAAGTACGTCATTTAAAACTCGCAACAAAGTCCATGAAACTCAAGAAATGTAGAAAATAAAGCCGGTCGATTATATCTATGAGGATATAAATCATTCCTTGGGACTGTGGTAGATAGGAGCACTGCATTAATAATCATGCTGTAACGTCTATAGAGTATTTCATAATTCAAGAGGCAAAAATATTGTTTCTGTATTCTCAGTGAGCAATCATGCAAAGTGGGCGATGACATGAATTAATCAGCTTCAGTCCGTGGTAAGAAATTCAAGTCAGCTCCAATACTTTTATTGAGAAATGGATCAATTTTTAAGAATGTGGTCTCAGTTTCATACCTATAATGAAAACACTACCTATGGTAACCATTACTGTTTAATAAACGCGGTCAGATTGAGTTATGGCCTATGCATGTAAATCCCTACAATTCCTTTCTCACTTCTGATATTCTTTGATCAATAACATACAGCTATTTATGCAGGTGCGTTTAGTTTTGCGATGGCAACAATGAGCACACTACGCACTTTCACATCTAACTACGTAGGTACACGATATAAAATAACGAAGGACTTGACTTCCGGATGCGTTAGCGTTAGAACCAAGCGACATAGAAGCCTTCTATGGATACCCGATCCAATGTTCTGTGTGGGCAAAAAGCTGACATTGCTGTTTCAGCAGCGAATGTCACATAATTTATCACCCCGGTTGAATGGTCAATGTTCTTGGATTTTTATAATTTATTAACTCTTCTAAAAGCACCTGCGATTCTAATTCAATTCAATGAAAATGTATAGACGGATGTTGAAGCAGGGGCGACGTTTTTCAAACTAGTGGCGAACGAATGGATGATTGAATGCACATTTAAGTATTTATTTTTGTATTTTATTATACGTACGTTTCGTTAATTATATTATTAATAAGATTATACACTCTACAAGTTAGTTTTGATAGAAAAACAAATGTTGCTTGTGTTTGCTGCACCGCTACAAGAAAGTAATAATCGCATTTATTATCATCAATTATTATAGTAGTAATGTATCGGTATAATGCGAATAAGAATTTACAAAATAGTACCTAAGCACTTAAGCAAACATCTCTTCAGGTATCCTACCTTAATCGCTAAATTTCGTTTATAGAATAATCGATATTTCTTATTCCAATATAATTGCGGTGGCCATGTTCATACCAAGTCGTCAACTCCCGCGGTGTTCTTGGACTCCAGTGAGGCAAATTGAACAGCTTACGACTGGTTAGACATGTGTGCGTAATGAGCAGAGGCCTAAAGATGATTAGATTCAATATTTCCTACAGTTTTGGCACTTGGATTAAATTTTCAATTCCACTAACTGGTTTAATTCGCGAAGACAGTGAGAAGTCCTTCGGACTTCATCTTCGAATACTTCTTGCACCAATTGATCGTTCGATTCACATTTTTGCTACCGTCGTCGTTCGATGAAAAATTAAGCTTAATAAACAAACAAGAACGAAAAAAGAGAAAAAAATTAATCGAAAATTGGCATACCAGAAGTTCAACCACTCAAGTCGTGCAACAGCGAGCCTTGGGAATATAGAATTTGTACGATTTTTTTTTGTTTCAATTTTCTACATGAATAGCGTAAATTCTTACCGTCTGCAAACTTGATGCTTTGGCAGCTCACTTTCACCAGGAAAGTGGTGCAAAACTGCGTGGGCAGTGTGGCAAGGAGCTCTTGGCTAAAGTCGGCGAATAAACGTTTGGCTAATTGTTCAATGAGTTCATGACACGATTTCAATGGTTGAAAGGTAAATAGAATCGAAAGGAATGATGAAATTACCTCGGTGTGAAATATAACTTGGAATTAACTTAACTAATCCTAATTAATAATTAAATCTTAACTTTAAAATGGATGACAATGGATATGGTGTGTGGTTTTTTCCGCCCTCCACGAGCGTGTGAATAATTATGCTGGCTCTGGTGATAATTCTAGGCTAATTATTTTTTCTTCTTCTTTTCTATCATACATTTATAAAAAAAAAAATGGGGTTTTCTGATCTAATCGAACACTAGATACGTCACAGTCAACTAGAATTAGACTAACCAAAGGTTGGAATGGCTGGGCACTGATTTCTACTTGATTTTTTTTCCCAGTATTTTAAGTTCGATAGGTATCGGATTTGATTTCCTGAAATTTGATACATCCAACAGTAATCGTATAGTAAGTTAGCCTTGAAAACGATATTCTTGAACATTTTCAATACAATTGCATGAATCTTTTCAAACATTTGCACAAAGTAAAAAACAAAAAGAAGAATATTAATCCCAATATTCGTAAGTAATCTGCGCTACGGACTTTGATTGTTTAATTATCTGTGAAACGAACAGTTTCGAGTTTTCTGTTATATAGATAGACAATTATGGCTCATACACAAGAGTTGAGAGAAATAAATGTTACAATTAAGTATCTATTTACAAAATTTTACGAAAAACGCCATTCCAAAGACGGGCAAGAAAAGTCTTACTGAACATTCTCAACGTTCTTGAACATTGGTGTCTTGTACCTAAGATGGTCGAATCTTTAGACTAAACCAAAATCGGTGTGTATTGGAACGTCGCAATTGTTCGGTTTCTCCGCCGCCGCCATGTTAACTTCGACCAAAGTATCAACGCTGTTTATTGAGCAGCCCTTCAGAATCTTTTGGGCAGCCAGACTGGTGAATTGAACCTGCAGGTCGCTCAAGCTCGGGTACGGATAGAGATCACCGCGACTCGGTGACTTCTTTAGATTGGGTTCTGAACCCTGAGGTACGCGCTGTTTGGAAGACTCCAAGTTTTCTATGTATACGTTATTGAATGAACCCCCGAATCCGTCGAAGGATTTCGTAGGGGACGGGGGATTCGATGCCAGATTGCTTTTGGAACCAGGCCGCAGTAGGTTCCTATAGCTTAGCGCGTCTTTCGACAAAGAGAGGCTCAGCTTCCTCGAGTTGTTCATGGCGTCGTTCGTGTTCTTAGAAGTCGGTATTGTGGAGGGCGGGTTGTCGTTTGGGTGAACCAGTGAAATTTTTTCAATGTGAGATGATCCGTCGATCAGATGAGCCTGACTGTTGTTCAGATGATTGGTGAGTTTCAATTTGTTCGGAGAATCTTCATCGACTTTCGGTTTATTCTCCTTGTCAGATTCGGATACTAATCTGACCTCTTTTCCGCCGTACAACGACGTCGGTCTTTCGAGTTTCATCGGTTTGTACCGCTGCTCGTCTACCTTCATGGTTTTGAACTGCTTGTCGTCCTCCATCTTTGATTTATAAAATTTTTCCTCCTCTCCCATTTTCGTGATCGTCGGTTTGTAAAACTTCTCACCAACCAGTTCCTTCTCCTGCTTATCCTTCGCGGACGTCGGCTCCTTTCCGGCATTGTTCTTGTTCAAACCGTTTTCGAAGGTGATCACCGATCTCATTGGCGAGTTGTTCTGGTGCACGTAAATCTTGGTACCCGGTGAACCGGATATCGTGGTCGTGGTAGTGGCGTTTGATGCGAGCGTCACGCTGCTTTGAACCCTCTCCTGAGGCGGACTCGTCGGGCTCAAGTTCGTCGATACTTGAAGGGTTATGGAGTTCTGGGCTTCCTGCAGAGGCGTCAGTGCGCCCTGCTGGATGATCTTGAGCGGAGACGATTTTGCCGGAAGCGTAGAACTCTTCAACGGCGAAGACGAGAGTTTTCCACTGGACGTTGACTTCCCACTAGAGTGCGTCGAGTGACCGGATGAAGTTTTCTGAAGTACCTAAAATCCATTAACCAACCGTCACTCGTGACTCTCGAATCGCCGATGAGCAAGTATCCACCAATCTTACCTTGTGCTGCGGTGAGCTGTTCGACGACTTAGTTCCACTTCCGGTTGAATCGTGGCTCGGCCTCCTCGAGCTGTGGCGAGTTCCGGAACGCCCGAGAGTCCCAGTCTTCCCTGGACTTCCGTTCAGAGCTCTCACCGATCCGGAGCTTCCGCCGCTTCTGCTTGGCGACGAGTTTGCCGAATTTTTACCCGTCTGTCCTTGACTCCGGTTCTGGTAAATGTCTTGCGCTGTACTCGGCGGTAGAACCGACGCCCTCGACGTGCATCGGCTTAAACTGGAACACTTTGATCTGGGCAAAGTCGAGCAAGGTGATCGATGACGCCTTGAACTTCGGGGTGTCGAATTAGCCAGTAGACTCGAAGAGTCGCCACTGGCTTGGCGACGATGGCGTCTAGGGAGCGTCGCCGAACGGACGGAACTCGAATCGTCCCAGACTTGGAAACTGGCTTGAGACTGATCCAAGCCCTCTAGCATCTGGAAGACAAGCACATCAACAGTTATAGACTGTTATCAAACTTCGGTGGGAAGCAAAGTTGCGATATTTACCGAAGGACTAGCTGCTCTGGTCTGCGTAGCAACGCTGTGAAGATGTACGACCCTTGGATTGAACCATTCCGTGGGTGGATATTGCGCGCTAAAGGTACCAATCAACGGACTTCCCTTCCTCCGCGAACTACGTCTGAAGAGCCTTGAGAGTAGTCCAATTTTTTCTGAGAAAATATTCGAAAAACCTTGAAAATATGCGGGATGTCAGGAACTGTAAAGAAGCTGAAGGGAGACTGGGAAGGGTTAGCTGTCAGCTAGGGTGACTAGAAGCTCTATGTGACTATACATATATCCTAGTTCATTAATCCCTGGAAAATGAGACACCATCGAATATCTGATAAAGCTTGGGTAAAACACATTTAAAAAAAAAAATTAGCAGCGATCCCTGTGGATAAAAATTCATCACATCCTGAAACTAGAGTTCCACCACCCGTCACCAGACCAAACCCTTCCCGTCATGACTCACTCGTTGGACTGTGTGGCGCGCTATCGGTGCTCGCATATTCTGCACTAGAAGAGGTGTCGCTTCTGTCCGGTCTTCTAGGTAGGGATCTTGAACTTCCACTTCTATGAAGACGTCTTGCCGATCCCCAGAGCCGCAGGGAATGCCTTCGTTCCAGTCGTCCAGGAACCGATCGACATCTTGCGAAGAGGACCTTGTCGTTTGGGTTTCCTGAAATACGAGTCATGTGACGATAAGCGTACTTTCATAAAACGGGAAGTGCACGAGCCACGTCGTTCATCATGTCGTGGGTGTTGAAGCTGAACTGGATCACACTCTCGCGGTGCAAATTACAATCTATGGACGACTGGCCCCGTTGAGAAGTGGGAATCGCATCGGTTATTTCTCCGAGCTGAAGATCATACGCGGTACGTAGTTTCTGGTTAAATATTTTAAAGCCTTCGGGTGGGTACTCCGCCGACACGGAGAGCGTTATAACGGTAGAGGATGTCGTGACCAATAGCTAATATATCGTTGTACTAAACGCTTTCGCAGCACACGGGTGTTGGAATCTCCTCCAGCTTAGGTATCGAATCGATAGGCAAATGCCTTGAGCTTTGTGTCGAGTAAGGCAACCGCATTGTGCTGTGTGAAACGTAAGCGAACAAAACATGGAAATCTAAGACTGCAGCATCCTCGCCTGTACCCGGTGTCACATTGTGTCGTCCCGCTTAATTCAATTTGCTCCATCTTTGTCGAGTTACGTGGTATTGAGGTAACCAGTACATTCCTTCCACCCAACGCCCGATCAAAGATGAATAATTTAACAGTATCTCGTCTCGAATCTCATCCGAGTGAAAACAAAGCGATTAATGCATACCGGAGGGATGAGGGATCAGAGAGTAGACGATTCTTTATAGTCACTGAACTTTTAATATGGTCTCGAAAGTTGCGTGGGTGCTGGTTATTCAGCCGAGTGTTCTCCTGCTCGTTATTACCCACGCGTCGATGACACGTTTGTACACTATATGATCGTGTCAGGTGCAGGGCGAAAGAATGTCGATAATCGGAATATATCGATAGTGATTAGGTAACGGGTAATAATGTCTAATCTCGTGCAAATCTGTGGAGTGGATCCTATGCAGAAAGTCTGTTCGAAGGCTAAAACCACGACGAATCCAGACCTTGACTGGACCGAGATAATCTCAGAATCCCGCGGCAATAACCGCGGCACGAAATACCTTAGGCTCAATCGTTTATGTGTACATGGATGAACACATGCAGGACCAAGGCGTTGCGGGAGGTAAAGTACGGGGCCGAAGCTGAGGAGTAATGCGTGAGGCGCCACGGGCTACTTGATTATTCTCAGTCAGAACTGTGGTCATTGTGCAAGTTGGACCCATAAACCTTGATAATTTCAGCTCGTCATTATAATAACAGAATTTTACGTTATTTCGTTACTTTCACTGGGTACGTGATGGCAGTCGTTGTCTAGTCAGACGATAATAAGATGAAACTAGAATAAACGTCAACAGGAAGTAGTCCAGACTCGAGGCAGGCTTCAAACGATCATGTACTCAGATTTGGTTCGAATTTCGAAACAACTCGCTCGCAATCGTCCGAGCTTCCGACATCCTGGTCCAATAACGAAATTTTCGTTCTATTCAAGACCAGCGCACGATTCTTCTACATCCGCGAAAACATCTTCATTAATCATGATTCTGCAGACTCTGATGGACACTATCGCGATGAATATAATGAGACATGACTTTTTTTTGCATCTATAAAGCCCCGCGGCGTTTTTTGGTGTTGGATCAAAGTGTCTCACCCTTGACATTGCGTGTTATTTCGTATCCACGTATAAATGCTGTGGTTAAAGGTCGCAGTGCCGGTGCGTATTCTTGTTTGTCCGACTGATTGTGGCCAAACAATTAAGTGTGCGATTCGTGGGGTCTCGTTATTTGCGGCGCGTTTCGTTCCGACGATACGTGATTTTTGTACCCCGGTTACGATCTGATTTTTTTTTTCCTGTACTCGCCATTACCTCGACGCAACCGTACAGAAATTCTAAACAAATTGTATCATGTCAATCATTCAAGTCGAAATGACACGAAAAAACTTCGTGACTGATGATAAAAATGATGAAAAAAAACAACATATTGCGTAATTTTAGAAAGTCGTGCATATCGTACCTCCGCAGATTACGTCCGCCAAGTTTGTCTGTACCGCCTGGTGGGTGACGTCACCATCTCTCAAGGTCAACATTTCACCGTGAACCAGAGCCATAGCTTCGTCATTGCTCATCAGCATCCCACCTTGTCCCCTGGAACCGGAGACTTCCCTGGAATTCCTTCTGGAACTCCCGGAGTCCCGTCTGAGTCTTCTCGTCTCAGGTGTAACGACAAAGTATCCCTGCGAGGTGTGATATATTTTCCTCTCCTGCATCAGCTTCGCCAAGGCATCGTACACTAGATCACGACCTGGCCGCTGCATAGCTGGAAAAGCGTTTCTCAGAGCCGCCCTCAACGTGTCCAACGTCGCCGCCTGTCGCTGTGACGTCAGCTCAAGAATTGCCCAGCACAATGCTTCCGGAAGAGGGGTGAATTGGCCCTGGGACACGGGGGCGACGAGGCAATCCTCGATGTCACCTGAAAACGAAAATCAAGAAAAATCGTCAAATTATTAGTGCTGGAGTCGGGGTTCGCTTTATACTATTTCTACGGGTTTTCCGGGCACGTTTTTCCCGTCTAGAATTTGGCTTCGTCGTATCTAGAGCACGTCCCGAGGGTCCTAGCTGCCCGCCAACTTCTGATGGCATTATAGCCGTAGGACGAAGCTCTCGGCTCGGTAGGAAGTCTACACACGTACGTCTGAGACTGTAAAGGAATCAATACTTTGGGGTAGGAAAAATATGACGTCTAGATAAGAAATACGTCAGCTTTCGTTCGCGTGAGGTAATGGAAAAAGTTCAGCGATTTGAAGAGCCGTAGTAATTATCACTTTTTGCCAACATGGTGGCAAAGTCACAAGTGAAGGTTTCGCATGACTATACGAACAAGACGTTTGCAAGTAGCCAGCGAAATGGTTTGATAAAATAAGACTACAAGTGCGCAATTACCAGGCAAAACTATCCCGGACTCGCCTTCCTTGTTTCTATGCACGGGTCTATACGTGTGGTGAGTTGAAACGTCCTCGTGCACCGGGGTGCTTCTGGGAACAAGTAGGACGCCGGGAGACGGGCGACGGGGAAAAGTGGTCGGTATATACATTGCATAGGGACGTCTTAATTAATTATTACAGATCACGATTTATGGCGTGCGAATTGTTCCTCGGGTAAGTGCGGTGGCTCTGTGCACATGGCTGGCTACACCGCACCGCATCTCAGGACTTTCTAAGGACGTGCGAACAAGATCTGTGGGAACTTGTTACGGATAACGTTTACGTTTACCGGCACCCGCAACGGAGACACCGGGATATTATAAATCCGATAGAATCCTGACAAATTATACAGAAACGAACGTGGAATAATTGCTTCACTCGCTCCGTCAGTCAGATCCAATCCAACAATGGTTCGATGATAGTCATAGTGAGAGTCGAACATGTTTTCAAACCGTCGCTGCGGATATCGAAAGGGGGAATTTTTTGTTTTGAACACCTGCACTGACGAATCAATTTAATTTTGCAGCCAATTTTCCCAACAGACGAGGCTCCCAGTCCGCTGATCGGCCTGGACAACAGCCCTCTCGCGTTAAGAATCGATAGTCATTCATTCGACCGTCAAACATTGAAATGGGGTAAAACTCATTCCGGACTGGGCGGAGTAGTCTGCGTCGCAACGCGACGCCCCGCGAAAGTGTACTCACATACATTGATACACGCATGTATCACCGGGGAATTCAACCCTCTCGAACCCTCGGGCTAGAAGTTTCCCTCTGCTCTTCTCCAACGTCCTAAAAATGTCGGTTCTAACAAACGCACACGAATCTGAACGAGAAGAGCGATACCTCTTCTGCAATTTGAATACAACATCTACAGGGTGGCGGAAAAAATATCAAACCATTTTAATAAAATTTGAAAGCGTGAACCGATCTTATTTTGATTCTGCACCAAATGACGGATGAGAAAATTCATCCAGTTCTAATCATCAATTGCATAGTAGACATGTGTGTAGGGTATCCTTCGCCACAGGTAAAGGATGTCGATGTTCAGGATTCCCCCGAGTGCCATCGGTTTATAGGGGTTTTAGTTTTCACCCTCTCGATGACTTGGGGTATATCCTTTCAGTTCGATACTAAAACTTGTTAATGCATATTAATTCTAGTCCCCCGTTTAATTCGCATTCTCCGGGCACCCTACGAAATTTTCAGGCTTAACAACAGCGTGCATAGAGTCGGTTCAGCCAGTGGATTCTGCGCACCAGCTTAAATCGACCCTGCGGTTTGGTATCCGGCCAGGATTACGACTATAAGTAATAACTACGTAGCTTGAATATGAATTAGATTCACTCCGTGGTATTTTTATACACCAGACACGAGGACGAGGGTTCGCTGAGGCAAGGACTTTGCACCCCGCACCGAGTCCCATAAAGAAATCTCATATGTGGACCATAAATATCCGCAAAAGCTGGATGAATTGCAAACATAACAAAGCAGTCCCTCGGCCACCATCTGGCGACGCGTCTCGAATCCAATGATCAGCAACACGCCCGGAATGCTTTCCTCGGCTTTTTCAGACCAAGCATGTAGCACACGTGGATTAAAAATGGTACTAGACTCTCGTAAAATATCGACTCCGTGCAATTCTCCGCGGTTGTTCAGGGTCGTAAGAGCAACGAGCTCTAAGCGTTGAAGTAGCTAAGGAAAGCGAAGCGTCGGAGACGAATATGGGCGGACAAGCTAACAAGCGAACAAACAGACGGACGTAGTGTATACACGTTGTTTCCCACGAGAATCGGTACACCGCATGCATGCATCACGGGTATATATCGAAGCTGAACTGCGCGCCTCAAAAGGGAGTGGCACGCCCACGCAGGCCGTTAGATACAAGTAAAAATGAGGAAAGTAAAACAGGTGCCTTGCGCCCTCGGTTCGATATCGCACCAGTTAGTTCAGATATTTTTTGTCTGTTATATCGCGTGTCAGTCCGGTCCAGGGTAATATCTTGGTGTTAAGTTATGACGTCAGGTCGGGGTGCTTGTAGGTATCCGCGAAATAAAAACGGTGGAGTAATATAGTCGGATGAAAAGGTACCGTGATGAAATAAACATGGAGGTTGGTTGTATCGGTCCACGGTCTGTGGTATTGCCGTTGAATTACGACCCAAAGCGGTATAAACTTCTTCGTTACATTATCGTTATACATCATAATTTTCTGCCTTTTCTTACCATTTTTTTTTTCTTTCAAATCCTGTACTCATTATTTATCGCATTAAACTACAGCCTTTGGGTGTCAGCCGTGACTCGGGAGGATTTCATAACCGAGTCTCGTTCGCTTGATGTTAGGCGTCGGCGTAATTGCACCCGATACGCTCTTGTTCCGCGTGTATACAGCGGCTTTTACCAGTGTTGGCACAGTCTCCTTGACACGGTCAACGGAATAAAAGATTTTCTCCAAAGTGTCGTTCGCTCGTTGACTATAAAATGGATTTTTCGTTGCTGAAAACCCGGCCGCCTCACATTTGAGGTCACTGCCTTCTGCAGTCTCAGCACATGGCACTTGGCCAAACGAATTACAGCTGAAAAAACTATGCGGTTTAAAGTTTATTAATGTATTCAGTGCAAGCTATGACAGTAACGACCCTCTTTCTTGCCTCTATCTACTACCAAAGATATCGGTTCGTTCAGTCGTAGCAAATTTCTCTTGCATACCTATAAGAACGTCTCCTGTAGGGGCTGGGCCCGGTGAATAAATATATCCTCGTGATCGTAAATCACTTTTCCTTTCGTATAGGTTCGAACGTTGTATAAACTGACAACGACCGGCCTTCGACATAGTTTTATGCAAGCCACCGCAGCTATCGCTGCCCACGTGAAACAACGGCATGTAATGTGCTCCTGCACTCCTGACTGAAACTGGCTAACTTGGAATGGATGATCGACTCAAGAATCACTAGAAACATTCGTCCTATAACTGGCTGTCAAATTGGCCGCAAATTCTATCGTTAAAAAATGAATTTCCAGTCTTTGAGTGGCGTTTTATGCATTGAGCCTGTTTTAAGATAACGGAAAGTTCGCAGTTCGCATGTAACCGAAGTGCGTGAGTGTATCTTGGATGTAGGAAACGTGACTTTGAAGACGGATGGTGGTCTGTTGCCTACCTGGATTTACTTACGACTCAAAACATAAATACACCGTTTAAGTTGCGAGACTGCGAGTTACGCCAGTGCAGATTCAAGTCCGACTTCAGACTCCGGTGGGAGGAGGTCGTCTAACGTTTCAATCTAGCCCAGATCTCCTACTTTCGTTACTTATACCGAGTCTGCTTGTACAGAAGGGCAAAAACGATGTTCAAAGCGGTAAAGATAAAAGCCTACCGATGCTACGAAGATTGTAAACCGCAGTAACTAGTTCTTATTTGAGATGGAATCAAAGAGCGTATAATCCGAAGAAAACTTTCCCCTATTCGATATTTTTCATCAGCAAAAATTAACGGGGCTGAAAAAATTTGATACACAATTGAAACCGTCGTGCGAAATCTGAAAACATATCGTAGGACCGCATCCCAAGGACCGCAACGAATCCAGACACTAACGACCTGGAAGTTTTTCTCACCGCTTCAGTTTTTGCCACATTGAGCTGAAGCTGATATAAAGATCTCTTCGAAGGAAGAAGAAGTTTTTTTATGTATGCAAGTCGCTCCGCGAAGAGATTTGATATTCGCTGTCGGAAGTGTTTCTTCTTCCTTGTGTCAAAGAGCTTCCTTGTGTTGAGAAAGATTCCTAGATTCTAGAAAACACAGTTGTGTTGGACGTGAAAGAAATAACAGGTTAGGTAAGTGCTAATTTTCTGTGTTCAAACGATCTTGAAAGATGAATATTTAACAAACATAAAAGCAAACTCGATACGATTAGCGACGCTAGCATTTGGACTCGTGCACGTTTATCAGAGAACTCATTATGCACGCTCTAATCAGAGATTGCAAAGAACTTCGTGAGAGAAACATTCGAGTGCATCAAGTCCTTGCGTCCGGAATATGAAAGTATGCAATCAAAATGTTGCAACTGTTCACGCGGACAGACGTGAGGTCTAAAAGTTCAGAGTGAAATACCCTAGTCAACCACACAGTGATGATCTTAACACGTGGTTCTGTGTATATTTTGTAAAACTTTACAAGAGAATGTGACTCTTGAAGATTAATTTCAGGTAATATGTATAAGTACTCAAACTACAAATTATCGACTGTGAACAGCGGGATGGAGTTTCCTGGGCACTTCCTGAACGGGAAAGCCAAACGAATAGGAGTTACTTGGCTATTTCTAGTCATTTTTGTCATCTCTCATTACGCGATCTTCAAGATGAAAACAATAGGACGAAAGAGACGACCACGACGGAAGATGGGCGCGGGGAATAACTGCAGAGTTAATCTTTGAAAACGAGTTCCTCTGCCAGCCGACCGGACGACCTTTAGATCCGAAGTAAGAGTTGCAGTCTTATGCAAATCTGAGACGTGATCTCGGATGTAAAGCAGCGTCTGTCATCTCCGTGGTTATGCCTCAAGGAATAAATATAGCCACCTCGGATTTCCTAGTCTCGAGATAATATTGGAACAAGAATGTCAATCATATTTTGATAGGAAAAAAATAATATAAAAAATTTCAAACGGAGAAACTAACTTGCCTAACCACATATTCTCTCCCCTAGCTGTAATGAGTGACATTTCGTGACTGGAACAAAATGCAGGATAATCTATGATGGTGTCTTCAGGAATGTTGACACAATCTTGTGGGAGGTGGAAAATTTCAAATCTAACATACAATAAACGTATAGATTGTATCAATAGAGGGGATTTATTATAGTAAAACTCCAAAGTAGAATATTTGATTTCTATATTTTTATAAATTTATATAAATTATATGATAAAAATTAACATCGTACTCCTATACTATCATGCAACAAAAATATCATAAGTATAATTGAATGGAAGAAGATTGAAATTCCTGATACTACAAAGTGACTAGTTTTTTTTTCGTACAACGTATCCTCTCACTCTGCTGGTACCTCGGCCAGGAAGCTTCGTAACACCCGGCCATATTTCTTCCGTCGGGGTTCCCAGTACACTAAAGACAGCGACGGTATGAAAATTCTGTTGAATTTCATCTTTTCTTTACCGAAATATCATGGACAGTTGATTTATCTGGCTGTCTCCTTGGAATAGCGGTTGCATTGTCGCCATTTCTGCAAAGATGCAGCCAATACTCCACATATCTATGGGACAGGAGTATCTTTCAAACCCCAGCATGACCTCGGGGGCCTTGTACCACAAGGTGCCGACCATGGCGGTGTAGACCTGCACAAGGATGCTGAGGGGCCTTCCTAATCCGAAGTCTGCCACCTTGATGACTCCGTTTGTTCCAATTAGAAGATTTCGAGGCTTTAGATCACGGTGCAAGACTCGTTTCTGGTGACAAAAGAGGATCGCGCGAGTTATCTGAAACGGTTCATACATTATCTTGTACGTTTGAACGTCGTGGGGTTGAAAGCGGATCGAGGGATCGGAGCAAACCTGGTACAAGTGGAATTTGACCACTTCGGACTTCAACGATTCACCCAGTTTCCAATGAGTTTCCATGTACTTCTTCGAGTCCATCGATGAAAATTCAAATATGGGATATAGCCGAGATTTTCGGATCACAACGTCCTTCAGGCTGACGATATTCGGGTGCTGTGCTAAGTTTTTGTAAATTCAAATTTTTATC
>JAFFZH010000503.1:0-49060 GCA_018420115.1 Euura saliciscinereae
AGGGGAAGGGGAAAGTGCTTTGCGCTTGAGATACTCGGGGAACGGCAGGTTACGCCCCCCCCCCCCCCCCCCCCCCACCAAGTCAATCAGCCCATTTCTGAAGTCTCAAGTTACTTACGTTACATTTCTTTGAATCCTTTCGAATTTCAGAATTATGCTAGCCTACATCGTCCCACCACGCAAATGTCGATCGATGAAGGTGAATTCTGTAGTCCGTGAAACCGTGAATCGATTGAACCACACATATATCCCAGTCACTTCATATTTCATATAATTCCACAGCTTCGTGAACTATATTGACGGTCTAGAGGCACAGAATAAAAGAAAAAGAAATCTCTGACGTGTATGTCCAGTCTTTGATGTTCGCCCTGCTCCATTACGTATGCGTTTGAAGGAAAACCAAAACCATACTTCCGGTGGCACAATCACGGCTGACCACGATATAAAATTCTCCTTACAATTTTATCCCTTGAAAGGTATATACTGTTTGCTTTAGAGAGATTGAAGAATGGTGAACAGTTTGCTGAGGATGACTTATTCTCACTGAATACTGTAAACTTGTTTGAAAATTTGCACTACTGTGGACAATCTTAAAATCGACTGCCACCAGAGTACCTTTCATAAGATCATTCATGTTTCACAGATGAATCAATAAGGTACAACCACATCTCAGTTTACTAGTTCAAATACAATTTCTTTTCAGCACAATCAATATGCTCCGCCATTTTTCGAATTTTCGAATTTATATCATAAAAATTGAGCATGTTTTACGTTTATCGATGGGTTCAGATGGGATCGGAAATGAAGCAGCCCTCGGTAAATTCAGCATAGACAGGACGATTCAAGTACCGTGCAAGGGCAGTGATTTCACAGAACTCCATCCTTACCATCAGACGAACTGAGAACCCACTACACTTTCTGCTGTACATAAGAAGCCATGGTGCGGTAAGCCGCCGAAGAGATATTATATCTCCTCGGTCGGTAACAGCGTCGATGTTTTACCGTCGATAGAGCAGGCTTCAATTCATCCGACTTTCATCAATGAAGTTGTTTGATGGTACACGATCAACGGAGGCATCAAGAACATTCACCGACCGATGATACACAGTGACAGGTGAACTGTTGATGATAAAATCACCGATATCAACCATTGATTTGGTTTTTTTTTTATCTTCAGTTGTTTTTTTATCTTCTAGAAGTATAAAACTATGTTGCTGCTACAACAAAATCCACTTAAGAAATCTCAATCTGGAATGATGCAGTGGAGTTTGCAAATAGAATCCGTGCCGCTCTTCACCATTTCCCATTGAAAAATTTTAGATCCTTTTAACCAAGAATACTTTTTTTTCCCAATCAAGTCTGCAATAGTTGACAACAATTCTGCAAAGGTTCGCACCACCTTTTTGCTCGATTGTTGTTATTGCCCGTTATCAGAGAACTCTAGAAGTGTTTTAGGGATCCAATCACCTTACATTTGTGGGCTGAAATCAACTCTTTTTTTGACGTCCTCCGTTTCCGACCTCTGCGTCTGAGTAGATCTTCCTCCGTTTCTTCATCGCTTTCTTGTTTCTTCTTTTCTGACAAGAACGTAACAAAAAAACATCTCCGGTCCCGTCAGTATTTCTGCAGAATATCAACCCAACCCCTCGTTTATACTAGCTGTCTCTTACTCTTGTTTTTATATCCCATGTTTAAGATTTCCTACTTCAAAGAATTCTTACCTCACTAACGTCTCACAATTTCGCCCTGAGCGCCTTGATGATCGGCAAAAAGTAAATATGTAGTCTCAAACATAAGCCAGCGAAAGGCGAGGAGAAAGTAGACAAAGTAAAGCTTCGGATAGTGCAAGAACATGACGAACAACACGCCTTATTTCTTCACCAAATATAAATGGACGAATATCAAATTTTGCAGCTACACCTCGAACTCGTGGCTCATTCTCGAGATTATTTTCAGGTTTTGCATCTTATGACTGAAACGTAAGATGGAGGTTCAAAGACAAGAAGATTTGCGTGTCCGTCACCCTCAGCAATTTATAGATTTCCGTTTGCATGACTCCGGGCCATTCCCTTCCCGGAGGTCCATGCCCGACGGAAACCAGATCCACGGTTCTTTTTAAAAATTTTCTTTGCCCTGTACCTCGTTCCGACTTCAATGCCAGCCGAATTGACTCGGGTTGCATGTGTATGAATGCATACGTATGTACATACTGCAACTACCCTGGAATACGCAAGGAGCTGGAGTATTCCAATGTCATAGGAAAATGTGGCCAATATCGGTTCGCCACCGCAGCTATTCGAGGGGCTCAGCTTGCAGGCAGAAGCGACGTAAATACAGGCACAGAGTAGAGCAAAGCGAAGGCCTCCTACGCCACACGCCAAGCGAATCAATCACGTCGCACGCAGTCGGCACACATGCCACTAATGTGCGTGCCAGGGGCGGTGGGTTCGGCGTAAGAGGGAAAGGGGACGAGGCGGGGGAAGGGTAAGGATTAGGGTACGCTTCCGTTTTAGAGGTAATTACCCCGGAGGCTCTGGATTTCCGTTCCTTTGCTTTCCGCCAATCCCACCGAGCGCTCATACTGAAATTCGAAAGCTGTGGAATATCGGGAGAATTTGATCATGATTATGACGAGACGATTTGAAGCTGAGAAAATGACAGTGACAGTTGCCCTCCTGCGATACACTTCTTTATACATCACAGGTTGTAGCTTGTAACACCTCACAAAGGGTCGAGGTTATGGGGTACTTCTAGGCCACTTGAAAGACTTTTGCTCGGTAAGCAACAGCCAACAGACGACGAGGCTCAGCGAAATTAGACACGGAGACTAATTGGGACTGCAACGAGAGCCTATCTAGAGTTTATGCTTTACGATATTTCTCCGGTTATTACTGTGCGAAGACTTGTCCTTGATCGCCTCAGGTGTTCTTGCTTCTCTCTTTTTTTTCCGGTGGACGAAGAGTTGTGAACCATCAATAATGCATTCGGACATTTATTTGGCTTTAAATTTCAAGGGGACCGTCGAAGAGCTCGATTTTTACTGCATAGGAAATGAAGATCGTCGGGTCGGCTGATCCAGAGAAATCGATTAAAAGTATGATTCACTTTGAGGTAGGTCGTTAATTCAGTGGGTTATAGCCTACGTGACACGTGTATGTATGCACATAGTATAACCTTATTCCTGAGAATTTGTTAGACCTTAAGTAAACAGACCACGCCATACGACCGACGGTCATAAACACAGCTCGTGCCAAGCGCTGCAAGTCGTCAATTGATCTAACACTTCTCATTGCTGAGGTTGAAAAAATAAAATCCTGGAATTCCTCGTTCAAGTTTAACGAGCTTTTATCCATTTGTATGTACCTTTTTCATTCTTCCGTTTACCGCGCGTGTTACTACCTTCTCAATTGAGAAGAGTATTCAACTGATTTCTCAACTTTGTGAGTAAGGGTTGATTCAATTCTTTCAGAATTACATTCTTCCAGAATTACATTCTTCCTTGAAGAGTCAATTACTTCAGATTTCGACCTCACAGGAGTCTCAGAGCCTGTGCAAGATTATATGAGAGTTTGTAATATTCGTGAATTCCATGAGATTTTGTGCAACTTCATGAGAGCTTGTAAGACTTCATATGGCTTCTGGGGCTTCGAAGGATTGCAAGGGACAATTGATAAAAATCTGTGGGATTTAATTGGAATTCATAAAACTTTGAGGATTTCAAAGATGTGAACGCTTTCAACGGATTCCAATTGAGGACGACTTCGAAAAACTTTAATGTATATTTCTTCGTGGGACTTTCAGGGCTTCAGGGGTCACATAAATTTCGCAGCTAAGGACTTCAAGTAATTCATCAGACTTTAGACATCAGTGGCTCTTTGTTCCTGAGTCATCCGAAATTTCGACTGAATGAATTTTGAATCATTGCGCTTAGGGGATGTCAAACTTCCAGCGAAGCTTTACGTAACTCTGAGCGTTTACTGTGTGATTAGAACTTGTATTTAAATGCGGTTCGTCGGTTGTGTTTGCGGATGACCAGTTGCAGTATAACGTAGGTGGTGCAAATAGTGCGCGACACGTGCGCAGAACTGTATAATCACCTTCGTTCCATGCACACGTCTAGTCTCCGGAGGATTAATTAACTTGTACAGACCGCTCGACACCAGCTCATTACAGGCTTCAACGTCACGCGTGTATAATACTCGCATAATCGTATCCACGTACTATGTGTTCATGCATATTATGCATACCTACTCCACATGCGCTGTCCTCCGTTATGGGTACACAACTTATAGGTGAAAATCGATGATGGCTTCTATCGGTAGAAGCTGAAAGTCAGTCAGCTATTGGAAATTGCTTATTTTATGACCTATTCTCTTTTCCACTTTCCTTTCCTTCTGCCAGCGCGTAAAACTTTCATAGAATAATACAGTAGCTCTTCTCAACATGAGGAAGGGAAGTCGTACAGGAAATCGCGAGGTGATGTTTAACACTAGGGACTATTACGTTGTACGAATTTAGCTTCATCCGCATCAAGTAAGCCAGACATTTATTAGGCAACAAGGATGTGCCGGAGTTTTATAGTCCAAATTGTGGAACACCGCTTCTAGTGGGCGGAATGCATAATTCTGAGGGCTGCATTTCGCACAGGCACACCGAATACTTTTACAATTCAAATTATGGAAATCCCATGAGGCAGTGTACTAGGATACGTCTGAATTTATTTCAGCCGGGTTCATCCCTGCCCAGAAATCAACCCCTATGATCTATAAAACTGTTTAAAATATCTACTCTGCGTTACGCCGATAACGCGCCTATTATAATTCTATAATTCTCTGATCTATTAAATCCACGAGTATAGGTACGGTCTCGGGGCGTTTTATCTACATCTGTATCACTCGGTCTGAACCCTTGCACGTTCCGAAGGGAGGTGGGCTTTGTCCCCACGACACGAGTACGTCCCCTTTAAAGCTTGCATCACGAGCTTTGGCTTCCCCTGGTATGAGGAAAAAACTTTGGACGTTGAAAAATGCAAGTTGGTTTAGAGTTGGTTTCTCTTCCGCTTGGTTTTCCGCTACCCGGCACGAACCCCGGCTCTTCTTTTTCCTAACATTTGTCATAGAGCCGACACACAGCCGCGGAAATAATATTGGAAACATTCGCTTCAGATATATTGCTTTTTGGTGACCTGATCTGCTAGAAAAAAAAACGCGGTTGATGTGTTCTTACCTCCCCTGAGCAAATATGAAAAATTGCCAGCTCGAACTTTTTTCACTGTTTCTTTACTGTTCGCGGTGACCTAGCTGCCTCCTCGTCCTCGTACGTTCAATTATAATCCACGCAGAGCAAAATGACGAGCTGCGACAACGGGATGCTGCGTTCGAGTAGCACATAGTCGAGCTGGCTCGCGTGTACTTCAATCAAGGGAGAAGTGAAGTGAACCGAAGTGAAGTCTAGTGGGGTGAAGTGGCCGGGGTGACAATTCCTCCAACGCTATGCTAAACGGAGTCACGTTCCGTGCCAAGCCAAACTCTTGTCCGCTTAGAATAAAATTGACTTCGCTTACCATAGTGCATCGTAATGCAACGTCTGCAGTAAGCCTCGTTTTACATTTAAACTCGGCCCCAAAAAATCAGCCACAGGCTATAGAAGCACCGGCTGTGGGCCATGTTCTCCGCCATTTCTGATCAGTTCTGTTCGATTCAATCAGATTCAATATGACTTGGAGACTGATTTAAATACAGTTTTCCAATACTTAACTGGTTGAAAATTGGCGTGCTTTTTTTCTTATTGTAGCACTTTGTGGTGAACTGATGAGTTGAATAACTTTTCACAGCTGTATTCCAAGGAAATGAGAATTTAGGTTGAAACCGTGGGTGCTAGTGAATGAAAGAAGTAAAATGAATCCAAGAAGTTATCAGCTGAGTCGTTATTTCTTAGGATTATCAGTCGCAAGTTCGTTCACAGCATCCCTCATCGTATTTCGAGCAGACAATACATCCCCTACAGTGGTTGTGTACCACCCTTGGTAGGTTGAGTGACAGACAGGGTGGACGGCAACGGATGACGCTTCCGCGGGAGTGCGTTATAGTCGCGGGGTACCGAGGGGTATTGCTAGACGTTGGGTAGGAAATCTCACCCCAATCTCATGGTTGCGGGATCTCGCGAAGGGACCTCACGCCATGACACGTTGAGGGGGTGACTATACACCATGGGCTAGGAGACAACGTGACGGCTGACACCTCGACCCCCTGTTGCTGGGATACGCGTATCCTCACGGTTGAATGAAAAGGATGACCAAATCCGGGTGAAAAAGCGCAGTCCTTGTTTGTCCCAATTGGTTCATGATTAGAAACAACGTGACTATAAGCAGAACACTCGCCGATACTAAGATCAAAGGTCTCATACTCGGACTTGATTGATCGGATAGCTGAACTGTTATTACGACCCCGAATACCCTAATATCTGGTTTCTGGCTCCTACGATCATCGCTGATTGCCTGTTAATTAACTTGTTTGACCTAGAGTCCTAATTATGCCTGGTGAACTCAGATGTGCGTGAGATACATCGGTGATCGTGTCTAAATGGTGCCTAACGTCAGTACCACTGATAATTCGACGATGATATTGCCTTCCGTCACAAGATCTATTCGACAATTACATAACGAGTTTGAAAACCTCTTTGCGCTTCTGTTTTTTTTTTCTAAGTTGTAATACTCCGAACTGAATTATTGGGAGATTTTCCGTTGTTGTTGTTGCAAACTCTAATTGAAGTGTCGAATGAATAGTGAAATTGAAATAAACAATTTATTTACAATCATATTGTCAATTCAAAGTATGGTAATGGTCGGAACGATCTCCTGTCAAGGTGTAGAATATCGTTTCAATGCTGTAGATCCGTTTGGCGAATTATTGAAGTGAAAAAATTCTGAAAAATTAAATTTCCATTTTTGATTCTAAAATTACTAGGTAATGAATGTAGAATGCAGATATTAGCATAATTGTGATCTCTCAATGTGGTGTGACCGACACAGTGATTATTCTCCCAACTACATCCGCATTGTTCTTTCATGTCTTTCATGTATTTGAGTAAAGTGTTTGACTTCTGTAATTAATCTTCGGCAAGTGAAATTAAGGAGATGATTGATTGGAAAATTTGTATATTCTCTCTTGAACCCACAAAGTTCGATGTAACGTATTATGTAATTCTTTTTATTATTCACATGGGGGACTCTCGCGCCTCGGGCGGTCGAGTATATGAAACTGAGTTTCAATGAGGCAGGGGGACTTCCTCTGTCTGGTTAAAAATGTCTTCCTATTTGTTGCTAATTCCGAGTTCCAACAACGTGACAGCGTCTTAATGCGTGTTTTATCACCGACCGAAGGCTAGCCGGTAGCAACACTTGACAATGTCGAAGGTGGGGGGGTCGCTGGGGTAACTTTGGGAAACCTGAATAAATCACAATTATAATCAACGGGTCTGAGTTATGGGCCACCCTAGTTGCTCCAGGCTCCGTGGTAATACCTGCGTTGTGGTGAAAATTTATTATCAACCGTAGGATATTTTCTGTTTCCTTCATATTTTATTTTGCAATTGTTTCACTCTCCTTTTCACGCAACAAATATTCTATTTGCCATCATCAAAATTCTCGCGATCATTCTAAGCCCGTGAACAAATGTGCATCCGAATAAAAGCTCGGCTATTTGCTAGAAAAAAAGATAAATTTTCAAGGCATAAATCAGTCGGTGTCACCAAAACCTGAGCCAAGATTGCCTGGCTCAACTTCGAAAGAAGGAGTAATGGTCGTCGCACACGAAAGAGGGAAATCAACGGCGAGTATAGGTAGGTATATATACGTGTTCAAAGAGAATACGCGAGACCGGTAATGGATCGCTATTCGAACGCACGTGTACCATTGCATGGACGGGAGTTCTGTTGTGTTACATTTCTTTCGCTGACAAGGGTCTCGAATGACGCGGGCAAAACGGTAAGTAAAAACCTTGAGAGAAGTGTAAAAATCTGGGCACATGCTTAGACATGACAGACAGATTGAGCTGTCAACTGACGGTTTGAAATAAAAAAAAAAGAAGGAAATAACAAATTTTTCGACATTGATGAATTTTTCAACATTCCCATGGGGGATTTGGCCAGTCAGAATGAGATCAATTTTCCTCCAGATTTTCTTCTGATACTGAAATCGTTTTACCGATTTTTTCCACACGTCTTGGAACGCATTGGAGAAAACTTCGACGGATGAGGGGTTCGTCAAAATTGGTGCGATTCCCAGTTAATGTGCAATTTTGTGAAGCCATGGGTCCAGTAAACTGCTGCGGGACAATAATTTTGCATTGGACAATCGTCGGGCAGGAAGTAGTGATGAATAATTCCGCGGATAATAGGAACAATTGAAATACCCTCAGTACCTTGGTACCCCTAACGCAGCATCCCCAAGAGCCCCTGAAAAATTAACATTATCCTAGGGGGAGCCAGTGCCTCCCTCAGTACTTAATGTTGTGATGATTCGAAATCGATAAAGACCCTTGCAGACGGAAAGAAGTCATGGTAACTGCATTCTGATTCCTTTGGGATAAAAGACTGATGCAACGAAGAAAAAATTTATAAGCATTATCAACATACCAGTTGCAGCACGCGGATGCTAACTCGACATCAAAGACCATAACGAGCACGGAGGGTAGCAGTTTTACCCTGTTCTTGGAAATTCCATTGAACCAAGAAAATCACGGTCTTCCAGGAGAAAAAAAATCATAGAGACCGTTACTCATGAAACTCAAATTCGGGCAGTCTTCATATTTCTAAAGAAGAGAATTGATATTCCAAGATAACGTTATCGTGAGTATATTGATTTGGTGCGGGTAATAATGAACGGGAAGATTTAGTCGATTACTGAGGATATACTTAAGCCGTCAGACGTGATGGTATCTACATAGTAATTCGAAATATTCTTCAGACGCGTTTATTTCAAGAGCTCCAGACTCCTCATGGTACATTAGCATACCTAATGGACCTTTGTTCGGCTAACTTGAACTACGAATGTTGCAGGAGACACAGTTCGTTAACTTCACCAAATCAAATTACTTGAATTTACCGACCCAACGCCTCCACGTTCTAAGTACCTAGCTGGACGAACTATAAAACCACAATTCAGAAAGTTTTAGACAGTTGAATAGCCGGGTAAAGCTTATAAACCTGCAGTTTAAAAAAAAATTAATCAACACACATCTCGTATTCTGTATCATTTCACGAAACAACTTTTTGTTGGATGGAATTAATTATCATACCCAAAGTTGTTTCTTGCATTAATTTATACTGAACAAAAAATCACAAAATGCTAACTTTGATAAAAATGTCAATTCAGGTTGTCAATATTATCATTCATCGAAAAAAAAACCCTTAGCCGAGTCGTTTTCCTCAAATCCTGGTAGGTGTATTTCCCATAGTGACTTGATAGAATCAGCGAGTCTTTCTTCTTTGTGGCTTAAAGTATAGATATATATCTGA
Organism: Euura saliciscinereae; assembly: GCA_018420115.1. NCBI lineage: Eukaryota > Metazoa > Arthropoda > Insecta > Hymenoptera > Tenthredinidae > Euura > Euura saliciscinereae. The sequence continues at coordinate 9,517 of JAFFZH010000503.1, forward strand.
TCATGGATGATGTCATCACCTTATTTTTTATACCATTATAGAATCGACCGCTTGCATTGGTTTTTGGTAATTCACTAGTAGGTAACGCGAACGTAATTTATTTCGACTTACCTGCTCAGATCCATCCTTGGAACGAGTTTCTCACTAGCTAGACTTTGAGCCACTGACCCAATTGAAATTCAACTCCAGCTCTACCTATGCTTTTACTTTTTTCCCCTTAGGCCTCGCCCGTTTTATAGCTTCATTAGATGGAAGGGTTTCCGATTAATAATTCATCGGCAAACTTCAAACTCGACCGGCGGTACCTATACGGCTTTTTATTCTTTTACTACCGATCCTGGATCTGTATCACGTAGTTCGCGTGATAAAATCTTCGTGATGGATTCAAATAGTGATGTAAAAATGAGTCTGAAAGCTAACAGTACTATTTTCATTTGTAATTAATTTTCCGAAGTCCATAACAAATTTGGGAAAGTAGCGAAGGAAAATCAGCGAGTCTACAGAATTTGGATGCCTGTGTCGTGTGTTCAATTGACATCAAGGAAGTATATGGAAATTCCATAGTCCTTGCCAATTGGTAATTCCACGCGTGAAACAGCGCCACCATCTTTGCTGACCTTGATCCCGGAATAGCAGCGATAGAAACGACGTTTATCACGCTACGACAGCACCGCGAATTCTTGAACCGACTAACAATAAGAAGTGAGGGGGTACGAATACCGTTCAAATCCAAAGTTGTAACAGGAGGTAAACTTTGAGCGTGAAACGGTAGATTATGCGCCACAGAATCTTGTAATTTCGAAACTCCGACGTCGTTCAGGGATATCCGAATGAAATATCCGCATAGTTCCGATTTTCATTGATTTGCAAGACGATAAACGGTTCTGTCTCATCTCTACAGCATAAACAAGCGGGTTTGGAGGTCACTGTGAGCCAGCCTTTGATTTTCCCCTAATTTTCTTTGTTTCTAACTATTTTGAATTTCGCAAATCTCACGTCAGATTCTTGATCAGCGATTCAATAAACCATGTGGTACCAAATGTCATTCAAATCCGTTGACCCGTTTTTAAGATATCGTCATTTTTATTGTATTTTCTAGAATTTTGTTACACCAACAATTCGAAAAGTACTGAACCAATTAAAGTCAAAGTAAAATCAGTTCTAAATTGAGAAAAGCCACGTAAATTGAGCCTAATTTGATCAAAATCCGCGCACTCGATCTCGAGATATCGTGAGAACAAAGATCTTGTCAAATACGTACGTACGTACTGAATGCACACCGGTTGAAAACTCAACTTTCCATTTTTCTGAAAACAGAAAAACGGGCAGTTAAAAAATGTTTCAAAATATCTTCGATCATAACGATTTGCGATGCGGATGCAGGAGCGCAGCGCATAGTTTATCGGGTGAAGAAAAATCATCCAACTTCTCGTACCTCGGCCGTTAATTAAACATGAATTGTAATTGGACGCTGAAAATTGTTTAATTAAAACTTTTTCATGTGATTTGAGGATCCTCGGTGGTTTGAAATTAATTAAGTTCTATCACCATGCAAATGTATAGCCAGTGAATGTAGATTTTTTTTATAATAAAATGTGACATTATATATATTTTTTCTGTCTCATAACGCTCGAATGCAGTACCCTACCTACCGCCGGAATCTTTCACGACTCGAAGATACTCTTGGTAGAAGTTTAATAACTAACAGATATGTACCTAGAGACAGGCGCAGAGGCGTGGCAGCGGTATATACGACCGGGGTCGCGCAGGAAAAAGAATATCGTAACTGGCCTTAAAACCGTTTCAATAAACTAAAGTTTTATAGTGTACTGCCACCATTTTAAATTTAAAATTCAAAGTTTCTTGGGCCTTATTTTTTCCGGGCGAGTCGGACTTCTCCCCCTGCGGTGGCTCTTGGTAATAGAAAACTGAAAAACAGTTATATCATACTAAATATTCTGAACAGCGATAATTATATGAATATTTGAATGCTGCACCCTTGGAATAATTTTTGGATAACCACGGGTTGAAAGACGCCGCACCGCCCGCCGAGTATAACTGTACAATGGTTTATAGCGTCGCCTCCATTTATGGAAAACGCGATACGAGAAAACTCTCAATATTTCGGAGGGGTTATACCTCGCACTAATTATTTACTTTCTTTGTGAAGGATGCTCTTTATGGGGATCCACCCCTCCGATAACTTCCGCATGATTTGTGATCGGATAAAATTTGTTAATTGAAAGATTTCAACGGCTCACAATATGTTCGCTGATAATTCACAGATAATCGCCGTTCGTTAAATTTTTCCAATTAACAGTGAAATTATAGGCTCGTTATCGTTTGATTTATAAGAAGAAGCACTCGAATAAAGGCCCACGGAATCGGGGATCGATAGAGTGATTAATGCAATTGATGAAATAATGCCAGCGACTTTCACCCTCCGGATGAAAACTTTGATTTTTTTTTCATCCCGAATGAAAAGAGATTGGAGAAATTATACGAAATTCTGCTTGAAACTTTTAGCTTTGGAAGTTTACCTCAACCTGTGAAATAATTTATTTCGGATAAGCGACGCCTCTGTGCGTATGGTATGTGAACCTGAAGTTTGCACGCTGGATAGAATATCGAATTTTGATCTGGCTAAAATATTGGAGATACGGTAATCCGTTGGGTGCCTATAAACGGTCAGAACTCTTGAACTGGCGATTTACGATCGAAGTGAGAAGCGAATGCATCGATAATAGCGGCCATAAAACTTCGAGCATCATTTCGTTCCTGGGCATACATAGCTATAATATCATATCGAACCGAGAAGTGGATTTCTTGGCTTTGCACAAGGTTCAGAAGTATATATTTCAAAGATGTTATGTTTATTGTCGAGGGTGATGCCTAGGCGAACCAGTCAAATGGCGGTGGAATGAGGCTTCAGGGCATAACTGACATGAAATATCAATTCCAATCCACCTATGACTTGTTTATGACGCTTCGGTCTAACTTTATGTATTTCTTATTTGACTTGCTTATGCCCAGCTATAAACTGACCCATGCTGCAAGTCGCTACTCGGCACGGTCCAAATCACTGCAGTTAGGACTCGAGGAACCCACTACGATTCAATTCACTTTATCCCACAATACTTAGATTATCAAGCGAGAATAAGGAAACTCATTCAATGATCGATTCATCAGTGCACCAACAGAATCTGTGATGACCTCAATGAGTTGAACTGAGGTAATTCTAACATTCCTTTCACTAAGAACGAATAAAAATGATCTTTAGTTGAATAAAAGTGTTGCATTTATGGAAAATAGACACATAAAAATCTGAGAACCACAAAACTCACTATTAAGTATCCAATGGCTCAACAAAAAATTTCGAGAAAGCGAGTTTTATGAATGTAAATGGTCATGAAACGGACGTTCGTTGGTTCAGTACTGTAATCTGTGAAAAAAGGTAAAAGCTAGATACTGTGAAGGATTATCTCTGAGTGGGTGAGTGGGAGACAATTTATTGTTAGCATCGAATTGAGCCTCGAGTGGTTTCTGTCGAATGGAACATTGCAATTTGAGCCAGATAGTAATTCAGTAGGTACAATTACGGAAAAGAGAATCGCGTTGTGACTGTTGACGTGTAGTACATACATCTGTAGGACGTTCAAAATTGCTGTATCCGCAAATGGTTTTGGGCTGATGTATAACAAGAATAAATGGTCACGAGCGGATGATAAAATCGTATGAAAAAAAAAATAGATCGTGGCCCTAATATGCATGAAAAAGTAATTGTTTAGCATACACGAAACCGTGTGGAGGATCTGTGTGTGTAATTCAGATAAAGACACATATAGACAGGGAAAATATCCACTATCTCCCGTTCTGCAACATTAGCGGGCAGCGGGCAATCCAGTTGATTATCTTTTAATTAAATGTTTGTGTTTTATCGGCGTTTTCCCTGCACCGTACGTACCGTAGCCGTGGGTACGGGAATTACAAACGCTGTACCATGATATGGCACTGCTAACTCAATTATAAGAGGAGGCTGGGTTCTCCTTCTCCTCTTTTGACTCCTACCAGCAACCACGACCCTCGCCTTGCCGCGGCGTACGCTCTAAACACCAAATTTCATTCCAACTTCAGGATATTCGCCGAGCAAAGGGCACAACCCCCGACAGTAAATTGGCTATTTCGATTTAAAGTCGTTTGCAGATCGCGACTTGGTTTGGTCTCGAAATACGACGCAGGCTTTTAACCATTTGGGATTAACTCGTCGCGTTCCATTCTTTCCTCTCGTTTTAGTCCCTGAAAATATTTCCTTGGAGCAGTAATTCCCGTTCCCTCTCTTTGCCTCTTGAAACATCAGTCTGTCTCGTCCCTCGTTGCATTTTTACGAACAAAGGAAATTTCCGCGAGTTTTTCAATTTCTATATTCGCTTGAAAAAGAGAAGAAAAAAAATACCGACGGCATATACACACACCTCATAAATAATAATCGTGATTGGGGAGAATCAATTTTTCCCTCCTGCTCTCAGCCCCATGCTCGCCCATATGTATAGGTATATAAAGTTCGCAAACATTGAAACTCGGGTCGCAAACAACACGCGGTCTACTCGATTTCAAAGTTTAAAATCGAATTTAAACTCAGCATCAGAAATACTCCCTGCAGGACGCATAAACCGGTGTGATTTGGAAATCAATTCAAATGGCCGGAATCAATCTGAAAAACAAATGGCAGTAACGGGATAAAAGCTTTCTCGATAATACCGCCGGAGCACTTGACGCGTTACGCGCGTCAATTTAAAGCTTAAGCTGGTAAGCTCGCGAGTTGAAAACTTCGCCGGTATGGGTATTGGTGCCGCGGCCGTCGCGCCTTGTATTCGGTCCTTGGAATCAAAAGGGGTCTTTTGAGGGGCGCATTAGGCGGCCAAGCACGTACGCCATTACCGAAGCTAATGCAAACCTGCAACTTGTTATGCCATCTGTAACCAGAGACCTGCTGCCTTGCTCAGGCTACTGTTTCTACCGCCGCTGTACAGCCGCACCGTAGTATGCGACATTCTGCACACCCAATCGCTACGAATACCGATTTAATTAAGGTTCGAAAAAATTCACACGGTGATTTACGATTCATACAAGTTAAAATTCGACCGTGGTTATATATATGAGCCCTACCGAGAATTCGGAATGTCACCAACTTCGGGTGCAGAAGAACTATTCACAACGGAAATATCATAGGAACTCCACAAGGAATCAGTACATTACAAATCATTGTAATGCGAATATATACATGAAAATCTAGAAAAGAGATGATTTGACGGATCCCAATTGGTTTTCTTCCGTTCTCTGCGATTCACATTTTCTCCACATTAAAGAATCTGAAAAATCTGCTCACCTAAAAATTATTTTATCACCGTTTATTGAGTCTCTGATTTAGACTGTTTTTCAATTGAGAGTGCAAATTGAAAATATCGGTTTGAATGACACTGAGTAAAAAATTATCTGACTTGACTTATCTGAATTCACGATGCTTAAACATGATGAAATCGGTGTTCCACTAGCTTCGCTTATTGTTAGACGGAACCGCGAAAAACTTGTTGTTAGCTCAAAAGGTTTCCGCGGTACCTTGGAAATCCAATGGGAATCGATGGTTTTTCTAGGATCGTTAAATTTTCAATGTACCTAATCATACCCTGGCTTCATATTGGCGATAAAGAAAAAACATCTAAATTCACGAAAACCATACTTTCGCTCTTACTATACTTGAATCCAGAACATCATTCGTCGCCTTGGAGCTGGTTTGGCCTATAGACCAAATTGGTTCGTGTGATTTGACTTTACGATTAAGATGACAGTAATTCGGTTATTTTCAAGAAACTACTACAAATGGAAAGAATTACAGCGCAAATCTAAAAGATACTTTCTGAAAGGTGTTATCTTCAAAGTGAAATTTCTGCGGGATTTTCAGAATGGTTTGCAGGCCAAACCCATTTCTAGAGCCCGAGACGTACTGTTTCTCTACTCTCCCTCATAACTAGGCCACCATTCTGAATTTCAAATTTTAGATTAAAAAACTGCAAAACTAGGGGCCTAAAAAACGTCTAGAAAGCAAATTTAATTCCGATCAGACATTTTTCGGGAATTTCGGTTGCTACTACAGTCTCGAATTTTGCAATTTCGTTCAAGTACTCGGAATCTGAGCCCCTCAAACTTTAGTATCCACACAGAACACGGATTTCATGTAGATCGGATGATTTCCTGAATTCTGGCCAGGTTTTTGGCATTGCATTAGAATCGCTGGAATGAATTCTGAACCACTTGAAGTTTCGAGTTACATTTTCATTGATTTTCTCAAACCGAACGTCACGCAAAAACTCTGAAATCATTTGAAATCCCACTGTAGGTATAATGCCTTCAATTTTCGAGTTTTTATCCCCTCGTTGGTTGGAATATAAAATGAATGCATTTTAAAACTACTTACACAGCGAAGCGCATTCAAGAGTAACAATTGAGATTGTGATCAATTCCGTTCATGTGCATTCCGAGTTTTAATTGCTTGAAAGAATTAATTACGGCCGGAGAATTGTAGGTTAGTCTGGTTGGACAATGATTTCGTTATCATTTTTAAACTGTACCAATTCCGCCCGAATATTAAACGCACGTGTGTGCGACTCTCTATAGGAATAAAATCAGAATAAGCGGAGGAATAAAATAATCCGGTAAGAGTCTCGAATTTCATGCGGGCTTTGACGTTCGTCGGTCTGGGACGAAGACTACGATCCAGGCTCCAGCATTAACAATAACGAATGCTAAGTACATCGGATGGGTTAATTCACCTCGATTAATTAATTGGCCTTTAGATCGCAGACTGCCCAAGTGACCCACGGACTTCAAATTACGTATTGCTTAATTATGATTCGTTGTTAATAATAAATTTTATTAAAGGACAAAAGCGAGTCTCGCAATTTCACATTTGATATTCAAGGGGTGGTTCTCAGGCCCTAATTATGCCCAAGTATTCGTATGTTGCATTTTGTATGTCTTGGCTGATTTTACCATATTCCAAAGCTTCAAATATTGTCTCCTCTATATCACCTCGATTGTATTATTTATTCTTTTGTCTATTCGCACATCTCATAAGTGTACGACTTCCTGATTTTAACGGACTGTAAACTGCGACAATAAACAGTTATAGCTGAGTGCAGGGGGCAAGAAACCCCGGCGCCACCCCTCCTTTGTGATTTCAGTTGTTATTATTATTATTGCTGTTTCATTTCATTTTATTATTATTATTATTATTATTCTCTTTTTTTGAGGTCCTCGCAGCAACACCCGGAAGTATATATACACAGATTTGGAAGTTATACGTGGAGGGAACGAAGACGGGTGGATTGAAATTTCCATCGGTATATATGTGCGGATGGAGAGTCTCTCTCGAGATATACGAGTCTTGAATAAGGGCTGCTAGACGCTCTTCTGTATATATAGGGCGTCTTGCGAAACCGTAAAATGAAATTGCAGCTCGGGCGTCGACGAGATGCACCCCCGTACCATAGCCCGCTGGTTCCACACTATTTGTTTCCCACAATTCTTAGCCCTCCCTTCCTTTTTATCGCTCAAGCTGAAATGAAGGGCGTTACCGAAAACCACCCTACTTCCAAAAAAAAAAGTTCACTCAGTACCGCGCGTTTCTAGAACCTCTAAAGAGCAACCATTCCACATTAAACGTTTCCTACATACGACGTGTCTTTCTAGTTCCCCATCAGAAGATGAAGTACGACCAACGTTCTGTTTTTTTTGTACGTTATAAGAGGAAAATCCAAATTTCATTTCAATAATCTTGAAACTCCGGCAAAACGTGTTATAAAAACCAATTTCAACCCTGGTGAAAATAATTTCTAGAATATTTTACGAATTTTTAGGGCCATTGAGACTCCGTAATTTTTCGTAAGAATGTTTTTTCGTGAAAATAGCTATAGCGTGTAACCAAGCTTTATAAATGTCCATACATTTTCATAGAACCTATGTTTTTTCATGAAAAACTACGCTTGCCTGATATCTTCCAAAAAAAACCTACGAAAAGTTGGAGTTTTCATGAAAATTCGTAGTAGTCGAAGTCTCGCATAATTTTTTTCATCACAGGAGGTTGGAGTTTGATTCTAAGAATTTTTTAATTTCACTGATTTTTTTTAACGTAAAATCAGTGGAGCCTTCCTTCAAGACTGCAGTGAATCATATCTTTCTCTGATTTTTATCTGTCAGCAGTGTCAGTCGCATCTTTTGTTCGTATGAATTTATCTCTCGAGTCATCCCTTGGCCATAAATCATACGATCTTCCGGAGGAAGTTTATACGTATAGTAGGGAGGACAAACACTTGCCTAGTTCTCCCCCAAGGGACATTGAGTAGTTACAATTATTACAAAAGTTTCGACGACTAGACTAGCACTGCGATGTCGTTTTCCCTTTCACAAATCTTGTGTAACACATAAGGGAAGTGCGTGTAAGCGTCGCTGTCGTACTGCAGAAGCGATAAACGCGCGCGTCTCGCACTATACGGATTTGTCTCCAAACTTCGTTCGACTGTGACAAGATGGATGGACCCAGTTCCTATGTAGATTACACCGATGATTCCTTCTCGGGCCAATTGATAATTTTGCAGGCGCTGAGGATGCAGTTCGTAGTGAATAATAGAGAGATGCGATGAGAAAATTGTCAAGTGGTCACTAAACCGGCCAACGTAGTAAGTGCGTATGAAAGGGGTCGGTTGTTAAGCGTAAAGAGCGAGAGACCGTCGGGGCTGTAAAATAGCCGATTAACGGCACGGAATAACTAATATCCGAGTCAAGAAAAGCCCCACGTATACGGAACGGTAAAATGCGTGCGTCTAACGCATCATAATAATTACGTGCATCACGCATTCACGTAGCGGATTCGAGGCGGCGCACCGATCGGGTGGAAGGAGATGACTATCTTTATGCAGAGCTTCCGCACACTCCCTTCTCTCTCACCGGAGCCTAGACCATAGATTACGAAACCAGTATATTATCTGGAGGCACTAAAAATACTGAAACACTAAAAACAGGCGTTAAGATAGCGCTGGGCGTGACCCACGCGCGTATGAGAGACCCTCTAAACCCCTCGCACGGAAGAGAAAAACCGCCGTAGAAAACCCCACACTAGAATAACCCCGCGGTATACCCGGGATACGGCGAAAGAAGGGTTATATGGCAGAGTAATAGCCGAAGGGGTGTCTGCCGGCTGTGGTCTCTGGCTTTGTGGGGTTTGGGTTCCCCGTTACGTTACGTTACGTTACCTGGGACCCGATACGTGGCGAGACTAAAGCGGCCCCCGTAACGGGGAAAATCAATATTGAGCGTTTTTAGATTCTTGAGAAATGTCCTATTAAATTGAAACCGACGACTGCCCGCATCTGCAGCCCGCGGTTCTCGTGTAAAGAATGAGGTAATAATCCACAGCCAGCTTTTCCGCGGTCGTTTCACAATGTCGGCTCCTCATTTTACTGGGTCTTGTCTTTTGTTTCAATCTCGAACCCCCGCAGACATCACCCCTAAAACTTTTTTCCTCACAAGTTTTATTTCAATTTGTACCTTTGTATACTTCGGTCATTATACCTGAAACTTTGTCAGAAGGGGAAATATTTATACGATCTTATGAGATTGAAAAATCTGTGGTTTCTTCCCAAATATGGAATTAGAAATGAATGGAAGTTGAGTAGATTACAATTATAGTTCAACATCCCACCGCGGGACACTCTTAATGTTTTATTTCAGAGGCGAATCGACGATTGCAATTACGCGGAGAGTCGACAAAATCCAAATATTGACCTATACTTTTTCGAAGCTCGATATCATTATTGAATAGAATTGGAATCGTACTTTGGAGTTGGTGAAAAACTTTGGTAGAGTATTGAATCGAATCGCATCTGGTTGAATCGAGTATTAATTGAACCCTACCCGACGAGTGGTTTTGTCGGTGCAGCTAGCCAACTTTTCCAATAATGAGTTCTTTAGAAAATTTTCATCCCCACTCGATGGAGGTGGACACTCGAGCTACCGGACGAAAGTAACTTTCATTATAACTACGGAAATATCGATAATGATTGCTCTAGAAAAATATTTTTATTTCTTACAGCCTTAATCGCGCTTCCTGCTTTATTATAGTCTCGAGGGCGGGAAAATTTATTCTAAGACGCGAACGAATCACTTTTCCGTAAACAAACACCTCGTAAATGAGAAAAAGAGAAAAAAAAATGAATAAGAATAATAAAATAAAAATTCCAACTGAAAGTATAACAGCGGAAGGTTCTTTGTCCGAGGCGTATCTCGCTCTCTGGGTTAGAAAAACGAACCTCTACACCGAAATATAGCTACGAGCCGGGATAAAAGTTCCTCAGAACCCCACATACAACGTGCCGGTAGATAAATAGGCGCACATCTAGTGTGTGTATATATATTTTTTTTTTCCACCATCATTTCGAGTTTTGACAAATGCTTGAAGCTTTTTTGTAAATACGGCGAAGAGCCGAGTGACGCATGTCGGCTATTTGCACTAAAATGAGATTCGCTGAGGCGTTTCCTACCCGCATATAGTCTGCACGCGTTCCTTATCTCGGAAAAAAGATTGTCCCTGTTTCCGGACAGGATCCCACGCCGTGTTCACTCTTCACTGCCATTTCCCTACATTTGTTGTTTTTCAGTTTTTACCTTACAAAAAAAAAAAGTTCGAGTAACTCAAAGCGACGTTGGTTTGTTCAACCAGTACATGTATCGAATGACTATTACTGGATCGAAGATTTATAGGCATAGGAGGTTCTCCGGTTTAGCCGGCTTTTAGAGCTGGGAGGAGTTCTCGCTACCGTCATTCACCAGAGGAAGGTGGGACGCAGCATTCTTGAGTCTGACCCGAAAATTTATATATAGCCTTCGTTATGCAGATCGATGCAGGCGAACCATAAAAAAATCGACTACGATAATGATGGGAAATAAATACGATAGTCGATAAATACCTCCCGCGACACTCGTTACATTTCGAAGCACCCCTCGTTCTATATACCTACGTGTAACAGGGGTGTTTTGCGAGCGCGATGGAAAATTATTCAATAGTCGTTAAATATATTCATTGTTTCGAACAGGTCAGCCGTAAAGGCCTCGTCGTATTACCTGTCAAGCGTTATAAAATCATTCTGAATTTTCAATAACCTCCGTGCTCAGGCGATGAGGGGGTCCGCTAATGGCGATCAAGCGACTTCAAACATATTGCCCATGGCTGCATGGCTACCCAACACTGTAATCATGTTCGTAGTTCAGGCGTCGATTCGCTGCCTTTGACCACCCGGACTTTGACCCTGGAGCTGAATTCGGACGCAATTAGCGGCGCGTTTTTGTTCTAATAAGAATCGACCGGAATAGAGTTTAATGCGTGAACCCCAATTCGAAGGGTTTTGAGTCGTCGAGTGAACAACGCGACTTAAATAGGCGAAAAGGCGGAAATGTTAGTCCGTTGTCTTTCCCCAGTGAGCGTGAAGATACAATTTCATGAAATTTATGCACCCCGTTTGGTGGTGGTCGTGAACCGCGGGCAGAGCAATATTTTCACGAAAAATATAGGAGACTTGTCAACCAAGTGCGTCGTCGTTCCTGCCTTTGAAGTTATGAGATTCTTGGAAGAGGACAACGCCTCGTTCGGTGAGACAGTCGAATAGAGGAATCCTCACACACACGCACACGCGTGAGGAACGTGGCGACATAAAACCACATTGCGTTTATATTGCATTTTCAATTTACATTTTCCGTCCGTCAACGTTATTGTTTCGCGAACGCGATGCCTCGATCCACAAAATCGGCGATGAAACTTTCCTCGGCTCAAAAGAACCGGGATCGATCTCAACCCCAAATAGATGCGGTCGTATTCATCGTCGGAACATGGAACAACGTGGCCGCGGGCTGCGGTTTAAATCATATCACGACTTGACACAACAAAAACTGGGCCTCCGCTTCAAGCCTCGAAAAATAACACCACGCGTGGAAAGAAGCGCGTACAGGCCAACAACACGTGTAACGATTAATCAGATTTGGTTGGGATTTTAGTCCGAAGAGGTTGTCGGTGTCAACGCCATATGCCACTTCGGTTATGTGTCCACGTTCATACGCACTTATAGCGTCCGTATCTGTGGAGACAGACACTTCACTTAATACCCTGTTGCGTCATATCGTTGTACAGTTTCCATGGGCGACGGCGATTATCAGTCAAATTAACATACCGAACCGGATCGCCCCCTGCATGAAAATAGTCGTAAATAGGTATTATCTGCTTCATTTGGGTATACAGCTGTATTAAAAACCTTGATAAACGGTCATCATTTTAGACCCTTCAATTGAAAGTATGCAAGCTAAGAAAATCGAGAAGAGAAGAATCAATGCATTCATTAATTCAAATCCTTCAGCGTCCTATTTCATAAGAGTCATTTGATCTTACAAAAAGTACGAAAAAATTGAGAAATGATCACCGGGACAAAATGAAACAAAACTTTTCGCAGGTTTCAAGATAATTGGAGTGAAAATTTCAACAATATTTATCGTCAGAAGATGAATTTCTCCAACAGCGCTTCAAGACTTCAAAGACTTTATAGGACTTCAGAGATTTCAAAAACTTCGAAGAAATTTAAAATACTTCAAAGGATTCGTAGGACTTATAGTGATATTCGTGGGTCTTCATGATACTAAAAAACGATTGACTTCTCGGTTGTACATTTAAGAAAAATAGGATCTGAACGTAAATAATCAAAACTACATCACATTTGACAAGTTTGATGAACAAAATCGCCGATCATAGTGTAAGTTTCGCCCCAAGTTTTCGATAAAGTTCAAGACTCCGTATTCATACACGAGACTTTTTCTGGCGTCCATTGAAACCGGGAAAGCCTTAGGCCGAATAATATTTTTTGCATTGTCTTTGGATGAGATGAGGTCGACTTCCGTCGTGACATTCGCCTGTGATCTGCGGATACGAAGTAATCTCGGATTCGGAGAGAAAATATAATATCATATTACACGATAACAACGGAACAAAAGCTCTCTTTGTTAAGGGATCTGCAGGTCCTTTATTATGGACCTATTGACTCAATTCGACCCCTCGTTCGGCAATCTAGAGAAAATTACTGACCCGTTTCTGTTCGATCATTATTTTACGAAGGATCTTGATATTCTCTCATAAATTAGCTTCATAAAGGATCAAAAACCACTGTTCTGCTCTTCAAGCACAGGGTACTCGTCTTTTCTTATAACGTTATCAGGTTGGGATTAAACGATACAATAGATACGATCTCCACAGAATCACGAAGCTATTTGAGTCTGTACAGCGAGGTTTAGCGAAATCGCGATTCAATAAAGTCTTATATCGTGGTCCGCCTTTACGGCGGATATTTTATTGGTGGAATGTAAGGCAAATAGGAGTGTAGAACTTGAAGTATGATAACTTTTCGATAAAACGTAGATTTAACATTTTTCCGGTACCGCCATGTACGCACCATTTGAGTTTTCGAATGAAATTCTATTTTCTGGTCGACATTTTCCTGAGCTTTATTAGTTACGTATCCTAGAGATATGATGCATTGTACGCGCGGTACGTATCCTCGGAGTTCCGTTTACGTAGCGAAACCCGATATCTGCGTCTGCAACGAGTACATTCTGAGCGTGCTTCGTTCTCTGAAACGCATGAGAATTGAGCTACCTCAGAGGAGAGATTCTGCGGACTCGGAATCCATGCGTTTCAACATTCTTACGGGTTGATATGAAATTTTTATTCAACTCGCATACAATTTTCTCTATTTGCAACAGCCCGAGCGTTTCTCATAACCGACGTAGATAGGTACTTTCTTTTACCACACTCTGTGGCTTCGTGCCCTTGCTTCGAACCAGATTTATTTTCCCTTCGAAAGCATCGTGCAACAAATATTCATAAGGATCATATCACCGACCCAGGCTATTGATGACCCTTCAATACCATATCGGTAGCATCATCGTATGTGGAAGGCCAGCGTCCTACAGGGACAAAAGCTGGTCGTAAAATTCCAATTAACAAACAGAATCCGCACAGAAACTTGAATTTGCGATAGCCATTGGCTACCGCAATGAACAGACACCCTCGCTCCCATCCGTACAGTCCTAGTGCGTTGGAGTAATGGAAACACCATTACGCACGAGCTTTGTTTCCTTCAGTATTCAATGTACTCATCCAGCATTCCTTTGTCCGGAGTATCAACCCGTATACCATCAGGATCACGTGAATCGAGTGAAACGCAGCTGGTTTTGTTTTTCGCGACCCGATTTTTCTGGCCGTTAACGTTATAGATGGCCACAGTAACCCGCAATATCAATTAACCGCAGCTGGGAATCGGGAATAATAAAGCATCGTTAAGAGTTGAACGAAGTATAGGGTTTTTTGGTGAGTTTTATGACCTTTGATTACATTTTTGGGACGGTAGCTCTTAATTGAACATAAAGCATTGAGATGTAAAATAAGAGCGTTTAAAGTATTCGAGCAATTACCCGGGCCAGCAGCAGTGGTGGTTTTGTTTGCAAGTCATTAGGCCAAGACTTTAGCTGCTGCCGGTGCAGTGGCTAAAAAATGAATAGAAGAATGGTCGGGCTCGACGGTCCGAAATAAAGAAAAACGAAACCAATTCCAGCGCCAGTTAATCGCCGTGCAGCTCGCTTCTCTTTTCGACTGCAGAATTAACCACGAGCCTATACCCATTTTCACACAACTTCGCGCGTAAAACGCTTCAACGAGCTGGCGAATTTCCCGGAATTCAAATCTCACGGTTAATTCATCTCAACGTTTGATTAACCCGTCTTCATCTCACCCGCCCTTCGTCACTCTTCATACTCAAGTTCAACTGAAACGAGATCCTTGAATTACGGTGGAACTTCCAACTGCACAAAAAACTGCGTTTGCCGTAAAAGCAAAAAGGATCAATGCAAACGATCAACTATGTCACTACTAAAAAAGCCATTTAAGTCATTATCAGCTTCTACCGTATATGAATTATAACCATTTATAACGGAGTGTCTCGTTGACAGCCTCTTCGTCGTGGAAGCCTGAAGTAACCATCAACTATTGAATAGAGGGTATTGAATCGCAAGCAACAGAACGATCGACGGTTACAATGCGACGGAGGGAGTCAGCGACGCACCGTCAACAACGCGTCACTCTAGCCGACCACGTGTCGGTGGATATCATATACCAGTGCATATACAGAAGTGGAGAGTTCTGCTATTGACATCCGGCAAATATCGCGTTAATAGAAAATAATAGCTCCCTCGTATTAAATCAGAAATTCTAATTTTGAGGCCAGAATAGTTTTTCAGTCGCAATGATAATTTCGAATCAATCAATCACTCGTTCGTTTTCCGGAACTCGAGCCCTCCACGGGGGCTCCGGACTGGTAACCGACGGAACTATATCGACCTTGAATACGTTTACGTTCACGTCGCCCGTCGAGGCACCGCAACCCTCCAAGGGACACGTGGTGGAAACTGACAACTTCGGGACCAACGTATTCCATAGTATTTCCATAACGGTGTTGCGAGTTTCTTTATATTCCTCAGATCCCAAAAGTGTTTGACGGTATCTATTCCAACATAAACGCCACGCCACGATCTGGGATGATCGCGAATACCGGAGCCCCGCGATGAATATGCAGATCAGCTTCCGTCGATAAGGCGTCACATGACGTCATCGCATTACGTGACACTACGATCAGAGTTCCTCCGCCACGGAACGGGGTGTTGAATATATTTTTGTTTTTTTTCTACGTCTACAAAGTACTCAGCCCCGCCCTTCTTCGTAAGAGACGAAAAAGCTTTTCTGTTAGGGAAAATTCTGCGCTGGGTATCACAGAGAGAAAACCAGTCGAGGAAATGGGAATGGCAGTAAAGCTGAAACGGAGATAAATACACCGCAGCACTGTATAACACCATTGTGATATTAATGGAAAGGGTTGCTTGTTTAACTGTGTAACTAGACGCGGTCTGTCTCCGCTCTAGATTGAAATTTGATTGTTAAATGCCGCTCTATGCATCGTACTGTTTGCGTCACGTCCTCGATGTTCTACTTCCGAAGACAATAGGCACCGAGATACCATTGAGAGTGTTTAAACACCTTCGTCCCTCTATATCTTGATGTAGTTCCCAAAATATGATCATTGGCATGCTGGTATTTTCAATCTGCCCAATTTGATCATTTTTCGTCCACTCATTCCTTGGTAAAATAGTTTTATTATGGATGAACAGAAGAATATCACCTATAGTTCTGAAAAAGATATACTGTTGGATTGGCAGTGTTTTTAGAATACAGTGACTGCATCATTTTTTGTAAAATCGACCGAAGCTTGCGTGGCAAAGTGAAGAAATTTTTTTTCACTTGCGCCCATGATGCACGCGTGAACTAATGGGATGTGTACTTACGTAACTTGTCTGTAGTCTATTAACTATTTGTTGACGTACGTGTATCAAATCTAACGAGACTAGACAATTGAATTTTCCCATGCATAAAGATAAGCGGAGTGCATCCGCCCGTCACATACAGGCAAAACCACACGCTGGAGGAAGCCCAGCACACGTGATAATATTTCGGAACTCATACGCGTCAGAAACACAACCCCCATATTATACCTGCATTCATCCACGCTTGGCAAACACAGATATATGCGAATAAACACATGTGAATAAAACTACAATAGCCTCGCTATGCCCCAGCTTCCGCTCAGATAAGCCTCAAAACTTAACCAAAGCTGTTTTTGGTGGCTGTATACACAACTTGTATAAAACCGTTTATTCCTAATAGGTACAAGTCGTCCAACTGCTGTTCGGCTAAGAATACTGGTTAGAGATCCAAGAATTTCATCATCCCAGAATTTAGTGGTTAGGATTAGTGAAAACAACTTGTTGTGCGTAACTTTTCATGATCAATTTTGGCGTCAATGGAATTTGAATTTCGCGGTCGGTGCTTGACGTGGCTGCCAATCATTCTCACATCTCATGGAAATGTGTTGATTTTGAATAGTACTAACGAAACATCCAATTTCGATCTTGATCATAGTCGTCCTGCAGTGCCTTCTGCACAGTAGCACTTCAGCTTATATCCTTGGTGTAACAAGGGATTAGATTGCTAGCCAAAATATACATGTATAGAGTCAACTTACTCTGCTAACTCAAGCTTAATCCTTGAGCCAACTCCCAAACAAGCATCAAATAGTTGAGCAAGCATATCAGAGCTTCTACACATAACCGTGTAACCACCTATCTGAGGATATTCACACGCACAAGTACGTTATACCTGGGATTGTGAAGGTACTCTCTAGTACAGGACGGTGTGTACTTAACGCGTACATACGCAAAGTACACAACTCTGTTTGCCCCTGGTTAAACTAGTAGAGTCAGAACATACACGCGGATACTAAATTTTCCGTTTTATTAAATGGGACGCTAGTCACAGCGTATATTTTCATCCACTCGCACCCCGGACTCATCAAGTTTACATTTAAAGTGTTGGATAGACGATTTCAGTCTGTTCACTCACTTTGTCACTAGATACGTAACGGATCAGATATAAGTTGCCCTTTATGTCTGCCAGAGACAACAATTGTCCAGCTGCAGTACAAAATCGCGGACAAAGTTGCGTCAATGCAAGAGGATTATGCCACGCGTCGCTAAGAGCGAGGCAATAATGTTGACATCATCACCGCGAGGAACGCGTCAATCCGCTATTGTTCAGCAAAGTTGACCCTAGCGACTAATACTGTCCAATATGGACGTCCCACTCGTCGCCGAACTGATTTGAGTCCAAATCAATTCCCTGGTCCTTATCTCATCCGAAACAGCCGACAGTCCAGATTAAGCTGGCACTTCCGTTCAAAGGGAGTGATGGCGCCTTCGAGTTTCGTATTGACACTGTGCAACAAAACATGCAGCACCACATGTGACACTTTTCTGTCTAAACTATGTGTTGGATTAGTTCATTAAAAGTGCGTTTTTTGTGAGTGACCCACACTAAGGATACGTTTTGTAAATGTGTACGTAGCTCTCGGCTCGCTTTGAGACAATGTGATATCCAAAGTATGACAGCATGCCCTACTTCTGAGGAAAGACGTATACCCAGTCAAAGAAAAGAACTCCGGAGGAGAAGAGCGTTAAAGAAAAGCTTTTGCGGTCGGGAAAGACAGTTTGGTTACAGTTACGTCATCCACCAGCCGCAGATCAGGGAAGAGAAAAAAGAGTTTCACCGAAGGCTTTTCCTAGAGCCGTTTCTAGAAATAAAACGGCATTGCCCTGCGGGTCAAACAAGAGCTCCGAAGCTTTTCAATCCTGTTTGGGCAATCTTTGCCATGGACCCATGACGTTGGGTTTTTCTCCGAGCTTTTCAGCTTTAGGATAGACTTTATGGTAAGCAGCTTCGATTCTCCGTTAAGGTTACGGCTTTTAGCGCTGTTGGGAAGCATTCGATCGCGCCAACTGCCAGCCTCAGGCTTTACCTACGATATATGCCGAATTTATCTTCATATCTTCACTCGGTTTGGAACGAAACCTGTACCGCTTCATAATTCGCTAATGGTTGATATACCGAACGCCAGCATGTTATCATCCGAAATATTGAATAATTCTGAAACCCCAACATCTCCCAAAGTACGTTGTGCATAGATTAACTGGTAAAACGATCTCTTTCATAACCGGAAATGAAGGGAAACCCTGCACCGGGAAGAATGGCGATGGTTGAATAGAGGCTTGGGTATTGGAACAATCTCGGTAGCACCAGACAATGGATAACCGGGAAGCTAGCTTCCCTACACCGGGAGGACCATCTCCCCAGAGAGGACAAGAGAAAGTCATTAAGTACACGAAAATGGTCTCGTTCGCCAATTAGCGCTCCCTAAATCCCGAGAAAAAAGATATCTGTAATCAGGCAGCAAACTGTAGCCATTGCAGCTATAGTAGTCGCAAAGTCTCGAGCTCCTGCGGGTACGTAAAGACTGTTGACAGTCATCCCAAATCTTGACAGACACATATAGAGTAATTTCAAGCGCAATTTACGTCGGAATACTTTTGGGAGTAACAAATCGGTGCCACCTGAGCTTGCTCCAAAGTTGTTAGACTTCTATTCTCGAAAGATTGACCCGATGACACCCATCGGCGTCTCCAAGACTCGACGCTCGGAAATTCTAGGCGTCGTTGGCAAACACTGCTGCTGACAGTGAGTAAACACCAAGTGGCTGGCTTCTTCGACCACCTCACCGAAAAGCGGCTTCAGGCAGCCCAAGATTAATTTTTTTTTCCTCTTCGAGAAGATTTATCAGAGACAATAGAAACAGAGTTACGAGATTGAACTGATCGAAGCATGATTTTGCCACTCGGCGTCTCTTCCGAATTGTAATTCTGTACGAATTTGTCAGCTTCAATATCCTCCAAACAAATTTCTCGAAATGGGAGTCCCAGTGCTTTAGCTTGAGTCAAGCAGAAGTACCATTATTCCGCAGTATTGACTCGCGTTGTTATTTCAACCAGGCGCGTCGTCGACGTCTCGGCGAAGTATCGAGCATTTCGCGCGTCCCGGAACGTTGACGTCACTCAGCAAATCTCCATTCGCAAAACATTTACTCCAGGCCTTACGAGAGTGTAGTCGTTATATTAAATCTGCCAAAAGAACGCAAACACCACTCATTTTTTTTTCTTCTCCCACAGGATATCGTTGAGCTTCATCGTACCAAATTTGACTTTCAACCTCCGCAGGTGACACGACAATCGTTCGAAACCCTTTTCGAAGTTACAGTGCGGTTTCGACTGAACGATGAATCAGCCGTCGTGACATCCTCGATAATGGGATTCGATTCAGTCGCTGATCGCGATCGTCTTATGGGTTCAAAGTCCGGGTATACGAAGGATGGGCATTGCAATAAGTGTCGTGTTAGGCGAATCACGTTTTCGCGACCTAACCCCTCAGGTACTAGACACGGCTCCGAAGCACGTTCGAGTTTTCGGTGCTTCACCGACCATCTGAGTAGTAACAATCCCCCCAGAGACGTAAATCTTTATACAAAACAGGGCCCACTTAGCGGCAGATTTAGCACACGACGGTGGCTACCGTTATACGACTGCCACACCGACCGCCGGTGGTTTGAGTTAAATGGCTTATGCAAGACTGCGCCAAGTGGTAATGAAATGTTCCACCGTCGAGAAGATAATACACGTATTTCCACGGCCTAATTTATCGCTGGACCCAGAAATTGGAAACCCCCTGTACGGAACTAGGGTCACGTTCTTCAAATATCTCTTGTTAAAATTGAGGAAATTGAATAATCTACTTTTACTTTCGGCAGTAGGAATCCACGAATTCTAGCAACATGTTACACTCTCTGTACCCATTTCGCTCCCTTGTCAAAATGAGGCACCTTGTCAAGTGTTGATATCTTCTACTTTTATGATTATGATTACAAGCAAGTCTAGTACGCAGTTAGTTGTGTTAATTCCAGCTTATGGTGCAAGATGGAGGGGTCTAAAATCAGGAAGTTTTGCGTGTAATATTATTCAAGTAGACACAAAGAGGAACGAAAGTGGAATTATATAGCCTGACTCGTTGAAGCACTTTGTGTAATAGATGAGTATTTGATTTTGAATAGGTTTTATGCCAGTGAAGACTGTCACCCGCCATCCAGCAGAGTAGGTACTCGGGTTGAAGAAAGCGGAGAGAAAAAAATATTCTGTGAGAATGCAGTGCATGCGTCTATTTGTAACCAATGTTTGGTTTACCTCATTGGCGTTGAAAGCTTTTACACTCAGAGAGAGAATATCTAGTGGTTGTTGAAATCTAACGTGCATGTATACCGATATTTACCCCCTAATTACCCGTTAAAAAATGTTATTACGTGAATCAATCTGTTGATGCTATGATTCTGTAGCAAGATAAAAAATAGGTTTTCTTCCGGCTGTGTAATCGGTTTGTTCAACCCGTTAATTGGGCGTGAATGACTTTTAGGAGGCATCAATTATTCTTGGCTATTCCGCTCGGCTCTAGAGTATCCGCGAAATATTGAGGATTCAATCAATGTACATCCACGCACATAATAAAACGCTTGCTCATTCGGCCGTTACAATCGCTGCTTTATTGAACCCTGCGGTAAGGCTTAATTTTTTAGGAAAAAAAGTTCTACCCGCCTCATGTTACGCAGACGGAAAAAAGGTACGTAATAAAAAATAATTAAACCACTTTAACTCACTGAAAGGTTTGGTTGACTTCCTCGAATTTCGATAATCCGTCGTCTTATTTCTATTTTCTACCGCAGTTGCTGCATCAGGAAACGAAGTCGTATAAATTCGATGACAGATGTGAAAGCATGGGCTTCAATTAAAACAATTCGATTCTTGGTGCAGACAGTAGCATCTGCCCTTCCAAGAAATTGAATTGAGAAAAAACGGGCATTCAATTAAAAGAAGCTACGATTAATTTCAGGTTTGAAAGAAGTCAGCTGACATCTGAACTTTCGAGCTGTTAACGATGCGTCAATCTCAGATGACTAACGCGAACGTCCATCTGCTCGTGGAGTTGACCCTTTTCAAACAATAAGACGGATTAATCACCGATATCGATAAGCTATTGTCCGTTTTCACCATCCTTTGGATTCCGCCGTGCCGTTCAGTGAGACAAGTCAATACTTCTTCGACATTGAGACTCGACACCGTGAATGAACATCCCTTTGACCACTGACCACAACTAGTCTCGTTCACTAGTGAGGGAAGTCAGTTGGAATTGATGAAGCGGAATCGCTGAAGTGGATTTCTGGAGTTTGTCACCTGAACAAATCTCGGAAGTGTCCCCTTCCTTCAAGTTCGCGACACGAGCAGAAGCCGAGTATTTGAATTATCCTCGTACTCGTGTCCGAGTCATTCGGAAGTGCGCATGCGCGAAAAAGACCCTGCAGGGCGAAAAGTAGACCATTAACGATGTGCACATGCGCCACTCTTTCTATTTCTCACTGTTCCGAAATCAAATATTTCTTCTCGCATGATACACAAGCATCGGAAACCAAACTTTTCCAACAGATGTAAGAAGAAAATATTTTTCAGGATTAAATTGAATAGGAACAAATGTATTTTGCCATTCCCTCTTGGTTCGGAGTTTCAGCTGGAGCTACTGGATTTCGCCACGTTACTGTAGGAATATTTGCACTGTGCGAGATGACGCGGTCTCGCCGCAAAGAATGTTTTATGGCTATTTTACGCGTAATATCATATCTCTCGGTTATAGCCGACCCGTGTCACAATGCATTTCCGGCTACGAGTGCAGTGCGCCCCAAGCTGTACGATGAGCGACAGACGCCACACGTGATATCATTGATGTTGGGTTTTACAGCCGAAGCTAAAGTCATTACGTGACTGGCCGGTGCTTTTGTATCCAAATAGTAGTATTTTGACATTGGCTACATCAGCCGCACGAACTAGACTCGGTGTTATACAGAATTTAGAATCAATTTTTTTAAACCAATGAATTTATGATCTATGGATAGCCTCGCGCTGACTGTTTTTCAAATTATCTAACGACTGCAATCAGGAATAAATTAATGCGTTGAGAAAATTGTGTCGATCAACAAATCAATTTCCAATTACGAACGATCGCTCACAGGTACGCGCCAGGTATTACGTTACATGATGTATAAACGGAAGGTGATTATGATGCGAGACTATGATCAACCACCTTGTTAACAAACACTTTTCTTTTCAATCGTAAACAAACGGCGTTAAGTAGCTATTCTCGGTTCTGAAACGAGACCATGATAATTCAAAATAACTACCTCGGCTATCAACTATCGTCGGACGACAGCTAGATACCTACATATATAGGCTATATAGGCTCGTGCTATAACTCTATGATCTCGGATACAAATTTTCTTAGCGTTATAATATGAGAGCCAGGAGTATAATAGCGACATAATTGAAAGTTAATGGCTAGTTTGAGGATAAATTCCGAGGTGCGAGTCACGCGTTGTATCCTCTTTGTTTTCGTTTATCAAAACTAAATAGTCAGAGCACAGCATGCGACATGCTTTGAAACGTGATCAAACGTTTCAAAGGTGCCGCTCAAGCCGCGATGCGTTAGACAGGCGGGCTAAAACCGACGTCTACTGCTCCAGGCGTCGACTGCAACGACGGAAGTGCATTTTAAGTTTTATGTTTCAATGAGATCCGGTAGTGCGTCGAACTGGCCCATAGTCCAAACCATTTCAACGTAGTCTTTGTGCTTTTTAAGCTTCAATGTTGCAAGCTCAAAAGGCTACTCGATCCCAGCGTGCAGGCGAGATTACGTGTAAAAGCGTTACCGACCAACAGATAGAAATCTCATCGCTTAACGATTCTTGACAGCGTAAATCTGAACCGGATATTCTTCTACTACGTCGTTTCATCTCATCAACGCGGATACCTGCACTCATAACAAATGATCGTTGAAAGTAGTTGCCAAGCAATGGTTTAGGGAAGTTGTGTCACTGACGATTAGGAAGCTGTTCACTGCGATTTCAGGTCCACACGTGACTTCTGACTTCCGATGACTGCCAAGACAAGCCTTCACAGGCTAGTGTGATTGAAGGATTTCTAAGAAATCCAGACAGGCCAATTTGAGATGTATTCTAAATTTAAAAAACGTTTGTATCCTAATATTTTGTCCGGTTTGACGGAGACTTTTGGATCCTGGTGATGTCGTACTGGTAAGTATGACCTGATGCATAACATCGTGCAGCAAGTGTTTAATGATGTTGCTAGTGTGTAATAGGTGTGTATAGTCGGGTGCATGCCTTGGCGCTTATGTTAGTTAATTAAGGCTTTTGAATATCGCCTTATCCGACATCCCTAATTTCCCGAGTACTACATTACCTCAATTTTGAAACGAGCTTAGGGCTTCCACTCGTGGTGCGTTCGCGCGTCTGAGCAAATATAGAACGCCACGGGAAGTAGCTCCTGTTAATTATCCATACTACAAGCCCTCATAAACCGGGGAGAAAGAGAAAGGCTATGAAGGAAAGCTTAAAGAGCACCGGGTTAAACGAAGAGGGGAAACAACTTCATAACTTGAAGCACGTAGGGAGCGTGAACGAGCAAAAGAGATAAAACCACACAGCAGTTTCCCTGATAGAAAAAGGACCCGAATCAACCTCTAGATTCTCAGATGTCTCTGGATACCAGTTGGTTTCTGTTAATCTCCTGACAGAATATTCCACCTTTGACCAGAACATTAAGTCTGCTGATGAACTCCAAATGGTCGCCTTTTATCCACGTGGATTAAGGGTATTGCTTCAGTATGGCCCATCATTCCCTCTATTTAATAACTCTTCTATGTCTGTTGATAGAGTCGAGGTCAGAAAATGGGTGAAAATACCTTCAATTTGTGATAACAATGTAAGTATCTGTGCTCGATTACTTTGGAGTATAAACTTCCAATCTTGGTACTTCCCGACGGTATTGAGAGCGTCAGCTGTTTGGCCGTGTGTTGATAATCATCAGAATCATACTCATAAGAATAACATGTATGTAGGTTTAGAAGGCAGGCCAATTATGTGCTGTATTATTAGCTGCCGTTCGGGTTGGCTCAGCTCGGTGCATTTAATATTGAAACTAAACTCGGGAGGGAGTCCGGAGAACCAAGTGAAAATAAACCGTGGCTCCCCTGCCTCCCACAGATCCCTTGGACCTCGAACCCGTCGGCTCCGGATAACGCCATGTGTTCAACGCCGCAACTTCATTCACCCGATTATGGATAATGCATGTATACTACATACATGTGTGTATAAAACCGTGGATAGGTTTCTACCGAGCGGCTGAAATACCGTCGAGTTATCGTACGTGTACTAATTCTATCCTACGGCGTCATAATGCAGCGATTGTACAAAAAATGAAAGTAACGTGACACCGTGAATTTGAACTAAAAAACTTGAGGGAATTTCGAAGATCAACAAATTTCTAACGATTCTCACAGGTGTTGATGGGCCGGGTTTTAGGTCAGGAAGAAGACATAGCGTATGCACAAGGATCGGAGAGAAAAGGGGAGCGAAAAATATACGAAAACATGTAGCAGCTATTCGGTACATCTTATTTATCGCCAGAAGTCACAAAGCCTCGGAATTTTCATAAGCTCGAGGAATGTCCTCGGCATACGTAATCAGCCAGTGGAAGGAGCTACTACCTTGCGGAGATAAAGTCACAAACAGACGGGTTGAAAAAAGAAAGAAGAAAAGAATAATACTGCAGAGGAGAGGCTCGAAGACAGTCCAAGACTCTAAAACTGCTCGAAACGTCTTGGCTTAGTCAAATGCACACTCTACGGCTCTGCATATCTCGTCAAGTGCAACAACCTTCTTTCGTTGGGTCCGCACTACGCCGGTGAAACGAACTACTAATATGATTGGTCCTTGTTTTCTCCAGGGAGCGGATATAGCACATTGATCTTTTAAGCCAGTCTTAAGTCGGATTTACACGTGGCAGCCACATTTTCTTAATTGTCAGTTTTCCATTGTCTTGGGTGGCTCGTTATTCGTCGATATTATCAGCCGGCTAAGTGTCTGACGATAAGGCCATCTGATCCGAAAGGTTTTAGAGTTAATTAGGCATGAAAAAGGAGGAGACGATAGCCCCGCTACACAGGCTATCCACGCCTTATCTCTCTTCCACCAAGCCATCCACATTCCTCCTAGTTTGTACGACTAACGGGCACGGCCCTGCTAGCGCAAAGATTCACGCGGACAACCTGGTCCATGCGCATTCAGACCAGAGTGCACGCGACCACTCGAGAACCGGAGATTTATACGTGGCGATCATTCAGAATACGGACGACACGCCTTCGGGTGGTTTGCCCTTGCCGGAACTCGTTCTATGTCGACCACTCACCGTTTGTACGGAATGATTCAAGAAATGGAGCCCAAGTTGGCAGGAGTTTAACCCGTAAAAGTATCTCAAAATGAATCCACAAATCAGCAACATAATTTTTGGCTATCCACCTTGTACATTTTTCGAGAGAACGTAATTTACTGTTTGACAGTGAGAGGATAAAAGAATGTAAATTTGTATGGCCACTTTTGAATGAGCTTGTATTCAACTTGATATTCGTATGCCCACGTGGAGGAAGATATACATGCATTTGTCACGATGCAGATCCACATTTCTCGGTTTGTATGTCGCAGTATATCATGCCGATTGCATAATCTCGACATGCGGCAGTTCGTCCTCTTGAAGATAATTACGTTGTGATCAGTTATTCTGAGAGAATAATTTATGACGTGAAAGTTTGTAATAAAGAATCATGCGAAACCCCGACATCGTCGAAGCGCGATGCACCAGGGTACATAAAAGTTCGCTTTGCCCCTCAGGCTACCAATTGAAATTGTTGAAGCAAAGTTCTGTTGGAAGCCAGGGTAAGATTGGCTATTTAAACAAAAGTTTACTGGATAAATTTGACCGCAAGATGAATCAACAAGGGCGAGGCTGCGGGACCGAGGTGAAGGTGAAGGATCTCGCATGTTTAACGAGGACCGAACAGTCCATTCATCCTCAGTTTCACGTTCTGCTTCAAATGCATTCCCCACAAGATCGGAACTCTTCATTTTTCAAAGTCCACATGGTTTGAATAAAATGAGAAGAACAAAAAATGGCCAGAAGATAAATCACCTCGAACTCTAATTCTACGACAGGTTAAGAGTATAAGTTAACGCTCTCCGATCAGTATAGCCATGTACCAGGAGAGAAAAGCTGCTACCGATCGATATCTATGTACCCTCTTCGGTGTTCGACGTAATGAGATTTGAAGAGAGACGGAAAAAAAACAACAACGAAACGATTATAAAAGAAGAAGTAAAAAATGAAAGAGAAACTGAAAACTGAGCCTCATCCTCCTCCCCTTTCCCGGGTAGAATGTACCTCGTGGGCGTCACGTAACTATCGAATGAATAAATTAATGAACGTGTTCCGCCTAGGTTCTCTCGCGTGACCTTTGGCTTCAGGATAGAATATACGGGTATAGCAGGTTGCAGGGAAAACTAAATCAATTTGTGAAGATTGTGACGTAAGCGACCTTATTACGTTCACAGAGCTGAGAGCATGTGATCGATAAGGAAGGTTAGGTCACGCTATATTCGAGAAGGATATAAGCCGCGTTGATGAAAAGGATATACGAGATTCCTCGCCTTGATTGGAACAGACGTTGATTGAAAGACGTCGAGATGAAATTCGAAACGGCGAGGACAAGTATATCCTGCGTCAACGTGGGGTCGTTGATCCACCAGTCGCCAGAGGGACAATCACAATTCACAAATACTTGAAGAAAAAAGAGTCAGCCACCCACGCGGCCACGGGTCGGCCGAAGTATTTGATTCAACGATCAGCGTCGGCTTACGGAATGATTTCGAATAGCTACCCGTTGGCACCTCTTTGTATCCGAAGACCGTTCAAGTATACGGATACACAGCCACTTCAAGTTCAATTACAGTGCCTGTCTTTGTCCCAGGACTGACACGCAGCGTACGAGAAGTGGTTTTGTGCGAGTGGAGGCGATTCAGGCAAGGGACTCAAATTTACATCCCTTATCGGTTGAATCGATCTAGTTTACCTTCAACACCGAGTATGGGTGACGATGTGACAAATATGGCCAGACCACTGGCGCCAGACGAGAGTGACTCACGATAATTACCAATTACTTCTTGTAAATTGAACCAGTTATTCAATACCACCGTTACGTAAGTGTATTCAGGCCGCAACGTTCAGACTACATTGTGGCAGCATTCGTATAAATATTGCTCCACACCCTCCGTGAAAGGTGTGTAGGTTTCGTCAAGTGGTGCCTATTTCATAGTCCCATTCATATTCGATCGAGCCTTTTCAATCAAAGCGTTTGTTACGATTATAATTTCTCACCACATGATCATAATATTAACAGCTCAATTGTAAATTTTTTCGCCAAATTTCATTTTGGCGATGCCCAGTGTAAAAACTGTCATCTCCTTACTGACCGTCCGAACCGAAGATAGATAGATAGATAAATAGATAGATTTATAGATGGATGTTATTATTAAGTTTTCGCAAGGTTGGACTTTGGATAGCAGGTGTATGGTGACATAGCAGTTGATAATGAAAATAAGTTAAACAGAAAGAAGATTGTGTCCCATACACTTTTGTTTTTGTGACAGTGCGCCAGTGAGTATGTCAAGTCAACTAATTTTGCATAACACCTAGTTGGAAAGTATGATTTACGAAGCCTGTAGCGTGCATAAAGTGCATCATTCCCAAGCAGTACGGGAAGTTTCATTTTCCGTACCAGGGCTTTTTCCATTTGACTTTCCCCACCGGGGCTTTCATCATATTACTTTCCACACTTGGGCTTTTCTTTTCAAATCAAACTTTCCATAGCAGAATTACAAAAAAAAATCGTGTGTGGCACGTGCGGAAAGTGGCCGGTATTCAACTCGTTCATCCAACTTGCAACACAATATGCCATCAATCTACCATTGCGCCAAATTGTGCCCTTGTACCAAAAGCGGATCATTTACGACGTGCGCACGTGCCGAGATTTCTTACCTGAAGGCAGAAAGTAGAACATACACAATGTGCGCACGCGCCAACTCTTTTTCGCATTGTTCAGATACGGAATACTTTATGCACGCTGCACAGGCACCGAAGATGAAGCTTTTCCAGCAGGCTTTACAAAAAGCCTGGATTTGAACGGTCTTAGCTGCGCAGAGCGCCTTTTTTTATGCATTCAGATATTTGTTTATTTAAACCTCTCGGCAGTGAAGTAGATTTACTCTTGATTAGAAAACTATCAAACTAGGAATGTTTTCCGTCAGAGCCGGTCTCGTCAGAAGATGAACTAGTTTTCATTGAGAAGCAGTTTTAATGGTGTAATTAAATATTTTGTAAGACCCAAAAGACAGGCAGACCTCAAATGTCTATATGATTATCCTCGATCTCTGGCAATCCTCAAGATATTTCGACGTATCGCATGATCGATGCTTTCGACGCTTGGCTCCTTTGAGTATGAGCAATTAGCTCAGTTTGATTGGCCCAGGTGCGTAGTGTTGCTCTGGGTAACGTGAGCTGTCATGTGTCAGACAGTGACGACGCCGTTCGCGTCCATATCCGTCTGTCTATTCCGTGGAGTTACTTCGTTACGAGTAACTCGCGCAGCATCCAACGGCAAAGTGAAGTTAGTCAAACAAACACGTAAACTAAGGCAATTAAATTTCTCTTAATTACGGCACGGCGGGCGACCGACTCAACTCTTTGACGCCGCGTAGCTTGACGTGTTTCTCAGTTTCAAAATAGAACTTTAATTCCTATCCAGTAAAAATTTTCGTAGCAAATCCCCCGATAGTTCGGAATTCAATTAAGATTTTTTTTAGAACTTCTATCCGTCTCCGCGTCTCCCACCTCCCTGTAAAAACATACGTTTCAAACGACTCTGAGCTGCAATGGCATTTAACACCCGCTGTATAACGAAGCCGAGCGAATCGTTAAAAGTGAAAAAAACAATATTGAAATTTAGCTTTAATGTATCGTGCAGAATTGCCGCACAAAGGTGAACACCGCCGACCACTATAACGTTAAAGTGAAAATCTCATTTCCGCTCACTGCCGCAGGGGGCGGAAGGAAAAAAAGGAAAAGCGATCAAGGTACTCGCTTACACACTTTTCACGCACGTCCGACGTCCGCCGTTCTCGTTACCTACGCGAATGATCCCATTATTCGTTTTTCTGACCACCCTCATGGCGCCGGACGCGGATTTCTCATTCATCATTCTTCAATCTGAGGTCTAAGTGAATCAAATCGCTCAATAGAACATCGACGGTTTCGAGCATCGTGTTACCATACAATCGATACCTACTGTGTCACTCTTCAAGTGAGTTACATATTAGACGGGTTAGGGTTCATCGGAGAGGCTTCGTAGTCTGTCAAACCTTTCGTTCTTCCACCCTCCTCCCTCTTCTGTGGGTGAAATGGAAAAATAAACATGTCCTCAAACGAGAACACGCGCACTTGAATGTAACATAATTGTATGAATAAATATTTTGAAAATTTCCATCGAATGTATCCAGTGGTCATTCTGACCATTTCAACTACTACTACAAGGGCCCCCTTCTAACATTTATTATTTACATATCAACTAACTTGAAATCAAGTTGATGGCAAACACGGTATGGCTCGTTTGTAACCAGTTGTTACTTTTAGAAGCACTCTTGCGTCAGTCAAACAATCTTGGATCCAGTGCCAGTACCTACACGACATTCAGTCGCCAAGCCCTAATTCCATGAAATAATGTCGATTTTTGAAGCTTTTTTTTTAGGAACGATGAAAATAAAAATACGAATCCGACGGACAGTGAATGAACATATTTTACTCGAAAGAGATAGGGACTGGCGATAAAAAAGTATAAAATGATACCACGGTGGTTGTGGCGTCGGGCAGATTGACTCTCGCTGGCCGACTGGCTGACCAGTCTGACGCACTGACGAGGGACCACCGAGCTCGCAAACGTACCGGTTCGCCGGGTTATTATAAACCAGCTTCACCGACTGCGTATATACATGGATTGGGATGTACGGATGTTATGTAAACGTGTACGCGTATGAGCGTGAAACGGTAGCTAGTTCAAATTTCGGAACAGTCGTCCAGCTTTATTCACTTTCAGCCGTGTGAACTACGGCAAAAGAGACGCAACAGATTTCGGAACGACGGAGGAGAATGCATGCGGGAGAAGCGATTCGGACGCATCCGCCGTGGGAATGAGAAACGCTCGAGAAGTAAATTACAATAAGTTATTGGTCATTACACATAGTTTGAATAAGGGAAATCCTGCGTTGCACAGAGTCCACAACGAGAGATAATAATTACGGATGCAAATGTTATTCGAAGGCGTTAACTGCGCTAATGAATACGCATACTTATCTGCTAATTGTATATTTAACTGGCTTCTGACAGGTTTTTAATTAGTCGCGGGCGTATCAATTTCTTAATTAAAAACAATGTATTTACTTTCCAGAAAAGAGACACGCACTCAGGGATCCATCGGTGACCATTATTGTTTGTTAAGCTATGTCGATAGGATTTCATCCACAGTAAATCTTCCATCTCTATAGACTCCCAAGCTTAGAGACCACATCAGCCGAGATTAATCTCCGGTAATAATTAAGCGAGGTATTGAACTTGATGCTAAGCTGACTTCATACTTTCCTCCCGGTGACCGCAATCAGCGCTGGAGCCCATCTGGACGTCTTTCAAGACGTTGTTTTCGACGGAACCACTCGTCCATCTATACTCCAATACTTCCATGAAACCGGACCAATTAACTTTTTCTCAGAGGATCCAATCAGCCGAATTGGCAAGGCTTTAACCCCCGGAAAGGGGTCGGCACCTCGGCGCGCCCTGACTTGATATTAGGTGTCGGATTAACTGTCGAAAGTGATGGCCTGCAAGCTCTTCGTTAAACGAATTTCACAACTTTCATTCCCACTCTGATTCCCACCCCCCACAGGGCGCAAAACAGACTACGCTTATCCCTTTCACGGTCAATGTGTTTCATTTTGTCCATACTACAGACATTTTGTTTCACTGTGCACCAGTCACCTGACCTAACACAAATAATTTGGTACTGCACATTTTTCCTGCACCTGCGGATCACAAATACATTACCGTAGGCGCACGTGTGGAATCGAGGTAGGTATAGTCAAAAAGTGCCGACGTCAGGTCGTCATTGAATGAAATTGTTTGATTTTTTGATCACGGTTTGTTGAGTCTGTAGGTGCGACCGCGGCCGGCGTCAAAGAGTTGCATATATTCTAATAGTCTACATTGAATGTGCATACATACGTATACGTATAGACACGTCTTTTTATATCGTGTAGGAGATCTCCGGGCGAGGGCTAAAGGGCGTGTCGGGGTCCTCTAGATTCGTAAGCGGAACCGTATAGCTTTTGACGATCTGAAAATCAGTTTGGACCACCTCTGACACATCTCGAATCCTATCTAGAATCTGTTTTGACACGTGAGTGATAGCATAATAAGGTCTTATCAGATCCGACCTCCGGTTTCACACGTTCAATGGGAAGTGTGAGAACCATTCAAATTATATTTTACACCTGGCCTTTAACCGGATCATTTGCATATGATTGGGAAGACGATCCATGCACAGTTACCTTCCAAGGTTCTCATTCACCGGACGACGTGTAGCAAAAATCCTCAACTCATATTCTCTGGTAATTCCGTTAGCGTTATTTCGAAGTTGCTTTCGAAATTAGGCACCATAATCAGGCACGGTTGATTGGTCCTCCGTACAGCGATGGGATTTTCGCGACTGATGAACATGACGGGATTCTATTTTAGTAATCATGTGAAAAAAATGAAAGAGCCCTTACCTCCACGCGTGAAATGAGGTTAGGCTACTTATAGACGTTATTACCGAATGAGGGAATTTAGTATAAGCTGCAAATGCAAGCTCAGCTTTCTTGCACGTTCTCCATCCCACTCGCTCGGTCTTAAGTAGTTTTGTCTACAAAACGTCGAATCTCCCCTAACTCTTATGGTGATAAAAGTGCCGCACTGTCTGGATGGTACCGTTTGCCGAGGAAGTGGGAAATAAATCTGTCCAAAACGAATGCGTCACACCAAAACGGAATGTGCACCGTTCGCAAGACACCTAAGAATCCAGTTTTCGGAAAAAAAAAAACAAAAAAAAAACCTAGTCTTCTTGAAGATGGGACTCTTTATTGATCAGCGAGTGTGGGGGCGAGGGCTTTCCCTCGAGCGTTGGACAAGTTTCCTACGATTTGTTGAGGGAGAGTTACAAAGTTCGGTTGGTGTCATAGGTCACGGAGCAAATTACAAGTATTAGGGAGTGGGCACTTGTGGGAATTACAGGCGTGTATAGGGCCACCCAATGATGAGTTCAACCCCTTCTTGGGCCCCGAGGGTAAGAAAGTAACTAGTTTTTATCGACTGGATTCAATCGGGCGAACGATAATTAACGCCGTGTACCGCCCTAACAACTGCCGATTGCAATTTATGGCGACTGAACGTAAGTCGGCGCAGCAACGTAAGTCGTCTCACTTGTACACGTCTTCAGTTACCCTGATTTATTCGCCTTGTAAGTCGCTAAGGATGGTTTGAAAAAAAGAAAAGATTTTGCATATCCTTTCCGCTGGAGGTAATTAAGAAAAAACCTCATCTAAGTTTGTCTTCCGGGTGAAACGCTACGAGACGTGGAGAAATTTAATTCAAATTCTCACTTCGTCTTTTCCACTTGGTCGTATTCAACTGTCTTCTGTTACAGTTTCAACCGAGAGATGAGTATGTTGTCCTTTTTCGCTCAAACATGCGACAGTTTAATTCTTGCCGGCAAACTTTCACGGTGTAGCATCAGACAAATAGTTTCCAAGAAATGTCGCGTAATTTCATTCCCACATATATTTATATCTCCGTTGTGTTGGACTATTGCAGCGAGTTTCATGGTGAGTAAGGCACGGTGATATTTTTCACGGGTCGTCCACGAATAATATTTCAGTGCTCGGTGTTTATTTTCACTGGATTTTCATGCGGCTGGCTATAACACAGAAATCCCGCGTGAAAATATTACCCGACGTATATGTCACAATGCGCAGCCGCTCAACACTGCAGCTACTAGATCCAGCTATTAGTAGAGATATACTTAAAGCGACGCGAACGGATGGATACGGACGTAGCGACAAATTTTTATGAAATGAACATTTTCTCGCCGTCACCTGGAACGCGTTTGAGAAGAGGGGACTCATTTGTAAACGTCACACTTACAGACCTTTGTACCAAAACCACAGCTATTTTTGTCCATTCTCATAATCATTGTCAAGAATCTTTCATCTTTCACATTATCTATCAACCAGAGAAGGTAATCCACTCAAAATAACTGCATGGACCTCATTCAAAAGGCATATAATGCCATGTCCAGCTATCTAATAGCATACATCGATCATCGACTGGAAAAATCGGTGCTAAAAATGATTGACCGTATTCCAATAGGTATCTATCTTCCGATTTTTGATACCGATGACAAGTCTTTGAAAAAATAAAAAATTAGGAAAAGTAAAAAATCTGCGAAATTGAGAAATTCTGACAAAGGTATCGGATTTTTTGTTCTCGTACAGTGAGATGAATTCCGGCAAGATCAAAGAACGTGTGAAGTTTGTCAGATGTTTGAAACAAAATCGTATAAAAGAATGAATGAATAACCACTCAAAGAGTTTGA
The DNA here is from genome assembly GCA_018420115.1 of Euura saliciscinereae. Classification (NCBI taxonomy): domain Eukaryota; kingdom Metazoa; phylum Arthropoda; class Insecta; order Hymenoptera; family Tenthredinidae; genus Euura; species Euura saliciscinereae. The sequence goes on from JAFFZH010000503.1 coordinate 43,826, forward strand.
AGTGGAAATCTCGAAATGAGGGTAAATTTCATTTAATTGTACATCGCGTAATGAATCAATTCCTTTTATAGGACCAAGTTTGAAACATTTTTAGCGTATATACTCCACGTAATAAAATTCACGAAGGCACCAATTAAATTCTTGAATATCCGCAGCGGCGAATTAGCTTGACCAAAGCTGAAAGCTGAAAAACCCCAGACTCCGGCAATTCTGGGCCATTAGCAAAATTGCTTCGTGCCGGCCTGTAGTCTGCTAAACGACTTTGTTTCTCCGATGAGTCGAAAAAATGGGGTTTGCGGCTCTTGGAGCTTATACAAAATTCATCTGTCAGCTTCCGACTTAAAACGGATCAATGTCGCTTCACAGTTTTTTTGCTCTTCTTCTCCAAAAAATTTCAAAGCAACTCGTCCCCCATCTGCGCATCATCAACAATCTTGTCACAATTACGATCATCTCGAAGAATCGATGACCTGTATCATTAGTTTAATCGAATCCTCAAGTTGGCGAATTTTTTGTATTACTTTTGTTTTTCCTGCGTGAAAGTATGCTGAACGCAGCTACTCGAGTAAACGATCGTTTTATTCTAATGCCTGTCATCTCGCTACATTAGTTTCCGTCGCGGCTAAGTGATCCTTAAACGGCTTATGCATTATGGATTAAGAAATCTGAATTCCCCACGACGCGTGAAAAACGGTCCAAAGTTCGCTCGGGTGTGTAAAATTGGATTGTAAAATACGAAATATTACTTCGCACAAGACTCCGTCCGCCCAGTATGAAGTTTAATTGTTGTCATCTGATTTCAAGAAGCACTGCAGTACTCAATTAATGTGAAACCGTAAAATTAGACCGTCATGTCATGGTCAGCGACTGCAGCGTAGCCATAAATCCGTCTGCTGGCGCTACGTCGTAAGTTTTCTTCAATTCAATAGTCAACTTCTTAATCACTAAAGTCCTGCAGCGATTAAGAAATTTATCGCGATATGAAGACCATCGGATCAAGGCTTCCTTTCAGCGGTGCAGGTACACAGCTGTTTTATGCCCGGCCGGATAAAGTCGTTTGATCGTAATTTTCATCATCCCCTTTTTCATCGTACCGGCGAGTGAGTCCAGGGTTCTTTTCAGAATTTTATTCGTCCAACCTACGTAACTCCGATAACCGATCTTTGGGATTGTCGTGCAAGAAGAGGCCCGGTTTCTTCTCCCTCTCCGCAATTCTACATTTATACCCCCCTCTCTTCCAAGGGTGAATATCCTTTCATCGGGTCCGACTGCTTTTCTATTTATCGACTAGGTTATGGAGCAGCTGCAATTGATGGCGGTGTTTCGTGCAGTCGAGAAGCAACTCGCAAGCCAGGGGTCACTTCGTGTTTGGGGCGACGCCGTCCAGTCCGCCCTTCCAGTGTACTCACTGATTGATACGGTCCACCGGCCAGAGCAGCAAAGGACAGACGTGGACCGAGGGACTCTTTGCCATAGCGCCGCGACGCCTCGTTGACTCGGTATTATTAATGAGAATTAACTCCTACGCGTTGCTGGCGACATCGAGTTATCACGAATGAGTTATGGCGATACTGTACCGGTGTTTCGGCCAGGACACCACTAGTTATCGATCTGATTACGTCAATTGACCATTTTTGATTGTAATTTTTTTATTTTCGTAACGGTGTGTGATAGGATGTATGCGGTGAATCTATTTTTCCGCAGGTTCAACGCGGCCAGCCGTAACTCATCTTCCGACAACTTTCCGATCAATTACTTTTTGTGGAATTATCGGAAATGATAAATCAACGAAAAAAGTATTCCCGCCGCTATTGAATTAATAATAATCCCGAATCCTCGCAGTCACGTGGCGCCAGTTCAGATTGAAAAGGGAATGCAAGAAACAAAGACACCCGATAGTCCTAATCTATTAGTTATTGCACTTTAACAGAATCTGATGACGCGTCGTTGTGCAGTTACTAACTATCGCTGCATTTTCCGGAAACCGTGATTGAAACCTGATTCGCTATTGAATGTCCAATACGGAGGGAAAAATTCTCACCTCTCGTTTGTTCGCTGGATCTTTGTTATACAATTATCTATAGAATCCTCGCAGTTCATTGCTGGTGCCACTTGGAACTGGCAATTGGAAACAAACCGTAGAGTTAGGTACTGGGACTCGGGAAAAGTTGCAAGTACCAACAACAGAGAGCAACTCTGAAACGAGAGTTTATTTGAGGAACGTGTCAGGACGTTATGTCGGGTAGCTTTTCTGGTAAAAATAGCGGAAATTGCATTTAGGAGGGGGGAAACGTGGTCGGCTCGTAGTCTGTACGTGACAGTCGCGTTGTACGAGAGGCAACGAACACCTTGTCAGCTGACGAGCAGATAATATATATACCCATACGCCTATAGTACGCGGGTATGCTGTTCACTCTCTACAGCTGTTACCTTCAATGTCGCCTTGTACCACTACTTTTGTCTAAACGAAATCCCGAACATTTTCGTTCGGATTATTTTCCATGGGTAATGAGATGGTGAAGCGAGTGAAAAGATATGTTAGTCGTCGGGCGGGTCCAGTTAATAGTCGTCGAGACATGAACTCTGATGGCTGTCAAGAAGGTCAGGATGAGAGTGATATCAAGCGATGCTTTATTGCGACAAGTGCGCTGCTGCTCTCTTTCGCAGTCATTACTGTCGACTTCCGGTGGAGACTGGTGCGTCGAGAATGAACAGACAACGAAAGGGAAATGTGATTTACGCTGGGTCTAAACTGAGGAAGATTGCACTCGCCATGCAGACGCGTACGTTGTGCAATCCAGATGTGTGAATACTTTCCTACACGATTTCGCTTGGCTGAGCAATCGTCGAATCGGCTGGTCCGTCAAAGTCCCTGCAGGGCTGATGTATAGCTGTGGATATCCCGCTAGTCGTAATTACTAAAACCGTACGCTTACCGTTGCTTAGCGACGATTAAAAAACGGCGAACTCGTGCGGCGGACCCGTGACTATTCAATTTCCCCGCAGTCGGACGCCTGAACTCGTTTTCCTGCCCAGGGGAGTAGTTTGTATCCGGAACGCGCGATCGTGCGAATATCAATTCGGACTTTGCACACGAGGTGAACCTGGTGCAATGCATCGTCGAACCTTCCAATCTGCACTGCGATCCTCGCGATTTAAACGAACTCGATTCGGACCCTAGAGTACGAGCTTTTACGGAACTCTAAAATACGGTTCCAAATACCTTCACCGACATTCAGCAAGAGAACCAAAAATAGCTTCAAATGCTTCAAGCTTCAAGTAATTGGCGTCCGGCATGATCCTAAATGTAACAGCCAATCTAATCTACAACATTTGTTGGTCTTGTCTTCATGTGTAGTGCATGCTCAGGGAACCTTGTAGTTTGAACGGAATGGTCGAAAGCAGGCCATTACACGGTGCGGGAATCGTTGCATAGCTAATTTATCTGATTCGCTTACACGCTTAATTACGGATACACGGTCCATCGTGACTTGGGATGACAGCGGTCTGAGTATATCGACCCTCGCCCGTGATCTGGATCCGGTATACATCCCGCGAATTTCCCCAAGATTATACATGTACGAGATCCGTGTTCGATTGCTAGCTGTCCACTATCGCTGTCCATCTTCAAGCAAGGGATCGCTCTTCGTCCGTCAGATATGAGTCCGCACGAGCTTTGTAAGGGTGGACAAAGAGCGAACACCTCTCAACGTTACTGGCCGCTGAAAATATTTATTGTTCCAATAGGGCGGCTTAATGACCGAGGACTCCGGCACAAGTCCTCCTACGGGAATTGTAAATGCGGGTGGCGAGGGCAAAAAAGTTTAGGGAGATAAATTTTCAATTACCGTCTCACCCCCCGCTGCGTCGAGCAGTTTCATCTCCGTTGTACTCGAATTAGTTGAACTCGATGCAAGTAAAATCCAGTCGTTCGAAAGTATTCCAATGTCGATTGAATCCTGTGTTCCGAACCGGTTTCATCGGTGAACGAATTGAATTAAGAAAGCAGGATGTTCAAACGGATTCTTTGGCCAGCAAAGTATAGAGTGATTGAAAGTATTCAGTCAGATCTACTGATAAGAGTGAACGAGAAACGTTTTAAAATTCATCAGCAATCCTTCTCTTGAGTCAGTTCTACTTAAAAATTGAAGCTCTGGTATTCTACATTCCGATCCGATCGAATTCTTCTTCCGCTAGCAATTGCCATAATGCATTGCACCGAGATAACAATAGGCTCCGCGGGATATAGGAGCAGCTCCTTCGCCTTTCACTGACTATTGTTCAGTGCTGACTGAAAATATAACACGCCGATAATTGCTTTAATACTGTTAAGTCATATGCCGTAATACCATAATGGTCAAAGCCACGGCGATCAGATTAAAGTACGAGTATAACTCACCTGGAAACCGTAGGGTATCATCGACTGATTATACCTCATCGAACACGGCTTCGTGGGAGACCCATGAGAAACAGACAAAAGATAAGTACTACCCGCTTACCTCTGCTCCAGATCTCTTCGTAGCACTTTTTATCATCAATATCAAACTGATATTTTTGCTCAATTGTTGCAAATACCCGTGTAGAAAATTAGTTAGGCATCCAAGACTGACGACAGGGCCCCGGTCAGGCGTAATCAGGGCTTCCTCAACAGGGGTTCCACACTGTTTCCAAACTGGGGCCTATGCAGGGCTTCTTGAGGAATCCTGGATTAATTTTGTCCGGATTTGCCCATCTACTGCCAAAGTGGGACCTACTTGGGCCTTCTTTATCCGTCCAGACTAAATTTCTGCTGGTTTTGCCAATCTTCTGCCAAACTAGGGCCCACTCGGGTAATCCTCATCTATTTATGCAAAAAATGTTCGGTTTTTCCGAACTCTCGCCAAACTGGGACCTAATGGGGGCTTATTTGGAATTCCAAACTGAATTTAACTCCATTTCGCATACCTTTGACCAAGCGGGGGCCTAGTCGGGTAAATCCTCAGTAAATAATGCCAGAATTGTTCGGGTTTTCCAAACTCGCGCCAAACTGGGACCTAACGGGGACTTATTTGGAATTCCAAACTGAATTTAATCCTATTTCGCACACCTTTGACCAAGCGGGGGCCTAGTCGGGAAATCCTCAGTAAATAATGCCAGAATTGTTCGGGTTTTCCAAACTCGCGCCAAACTGGGACCTAACGGGGGCTTATTTGGAATTCCAAACTGAATTTAACTCCATTTCGCACACCTTTGACC